>JAJONR010000565.1:0-131858 GCA_029582245.1 Solanum etuberosum
GATAGGGGCTGTGCTGTGGGGGGGGGGGGGAGCTGGTAAGGGTGGATTGATAATTTTTTTTTTTTTTTAATAAAAAACAAACTAATTTTGTTTTACATTCTTTTGGAATGGGGTTGGGGTGGGGGTGGATTTTTTTTTTTTTCAAAAAAGTTTTTAACTTTTTAGTTGGTGGTGAGGGTGAGGTAAAAGATTTTGTTTTTAAAGCTGCCAGTGTCACAATTCAAAAATGAACATGGTGACACTTGTTTATTCCTACCAAAACAAGTCAACCTTAACTCAACTCAATGAAAGAAATGCAGAAAGAAAAGCAAGAACAAGCTAAAAGCGGAAAACTTATTCATTCTATTATAACTCCAAAACGTGGTTGTCACGTGTACAAACCACTAATACATATAGTGTGGAAATAAAAGATAAGTACAAGTTTCAATGTCTTTGTTTCTCAAATAGAAAAAAGCATAACATAAAATAAAAAGAGGGCCTACCAGGATGACAAGCAGCTACCTCTCGACATTCCTTTGACAAGCCTCAGAAATAGGAGAAGAAGGGCAATCACATGGTACCCGACTCGGAACCTACACAAGTGTAGAAGCAAAGAGTGAGTACCAACCAATACGATAC
This sequence comes from Solanum etuberosum, assembly GCA_029582245.1. NCBI lineage: Eukaryota > Viridiplantae > Streptophyta > Magnoliopsida > Solanales > Solanaceae > Solanum > Solanum etuberosum. The sequence goes on from JAJONR010000565.1 coordinate 619, forward strand.
TCAACAAGCAACCTAATAAACAAGGTAAACTAGCCAAAAATTGAATACTCCTTTCATCCCAACCGAACCTATTCAAACTACAACTTACATAAAAATCAGCCCAACCTAACAATTTCACAATTCATAACACACAGGGCTTAACCACACAATTCAACGACCAATACATATCAAGTAAGTCAATCTCAAGTTTCAAGTAGATCAATCACAAGTAACAAGTAAATTAGTCACAAGTATCAAAATGCATCAAATCACTATAGTCAACTCTTGTTGGAACCATTTTCCTTCGACACAATATCACTAGTCGGAACCATTTTTCATCGGCTTTGTACCACATCACTAGCCGAACTATTTCCCTTCAGCTTTATATCATATAACTAGTCGGAACCATTTACCTTTGACTTTATATCATTTCTGTAACACCTCAGACCTAACAGGCCTGGATAGCAGAAAATTTGGTGGACCACGGGACCCTTCACGGGCCGTGGATCCCCACACGAGCCGTGGGAAGGCTCGTGGATGGGAGGCAGAACCACCAGGGCTCAGGCATCAAACCACGTAGCCCTCCACAGGTGTGGATGGGTCCGTCGTCCTGAGTCAGCAGACCCCAACCTAAGTGAAGAACCACGGTGGCCTTCACGGTCCGCGGTGCTTCACACGGTTCGTGGTATGGCTCGTGGATGGACCTCCCAAAACCAGTAGACCCTGGTCAAGAACCACGACCCACCTGACGGGCCGTGGTCCCTTCGACGGTCTATCAGTGGCTCCGTGGTCGGCCCTTGTCAGCTGTTAAGTCAGGGTCGTTTTGGTCTTTTCCCCTATGCGTTGGGCACTTAAACTACGTCGTTTTTACTCAGTTTAAGCCTAATAATCTAGTCAGAACCTATCCAAAACCTTTATTCACCAAAAATCATCCAAACTTAGAGCAAAAAGAGAAGAAAGAGGCGTCAGTTTCCCAAGAACAATCAGAAGGTTTGCTTCAAGTTTCAGCCCCAAAATCGAAGGATTTCTCCGTAGATTTCGTCACCAGTTATGTGGAATTTCACTAGTGGGTTCCTTTCATCAACTAGGTCCCTAAAATTCAGTCAGTTCCTTGATTCTCCATATCTTGTTTAGACCTAGGATTTCTATAACCTTGGATATTTACTGTATTTTAGCTATTGTAGTATCCTAAATTGAAATAGCATATTTTTTTTGAAAGTTTGTTTAGTTCCTTGTATGAAACTCAGAACCCTAGTTGTGTAGATTCTCTAGTTCATGAATTACACTTGCTAGGTCAGTTAAACAAATAATCATGCTCTAGATTTTGAATTTTACATTGTCAGTATATAAATGTTGCATTCTCAGAATGCATGTCAGTATTTTGAGCTATTCAGTAATTCAACATTTCAGTTACATTTGTGTCATATACATATTCAGTTGGGAGTAAACTTAGCACCGAGTTAGACTAGGGTTCAGCGTACCCTCATAGTCCTAGAACTACGTGCCCTCGTAGGAGTATAAGTCCCCTCTATTGGGCATCAGATTTAGTGATCACGCCAGTCATGCCTTTATACCCCTGGAAAGGTATATTGGGTCCTCTCTATGGGGCGTATACATCGGACTCCACGTTTAGCTCACGTGGTTTTATGTCGGTTAAGAGTAGCTCCCACAGTCAGACTCTTAGTGCATTTGATCAGTTTTTCAGTATATACTTCAATATTCAGTTTAGCATGTCATGTTCATGATTAGCACTTGGTCATTGCATTCAGTTTAGCTTCTTAGTTATCTTTTCAGTATTTACATTCTTGTTCAGTTTACAGTATTGCTCAGTTATGCCTTGTTTCAGCTTATATATGTTTGTTCAGCTTAGTATCTATATCCTGCATGCTCAGTACATTCAAAGTACTGTCGCATACTCTGCGCTACATCCTTTTATGATGTAGGTTCAGGTACTCAGCATCCAGATTAATTCTCGGTCCGCATTTCAGCAGCTTCGGTGGTGAGTCCTCATACTTCGAGGACAATAGACATGCTTTTATTTTAGTCTTTACTTTCAGTTTTCAGTTTTGTTAGAGTTAGCTGGGGAGCATGTCCCAGCAACTCTACTTAGTTAGAGGCTTTTCAGACATAGTAATAGAATCAACTTGGGTTGATGAGTTTATCTTTCAGTTATTGTTAAACTCTTAGTATATTTTATACATTCTGACTAGTAGGGTATTCCCCATTTTTCAGTTATCTATTGTTTAGCTTCCACACAGTATTTGTCTTATTAAGTATGTTTAGTATGCTTATGATATGCTAGACTCAGGGTTAGCTTGGAGTCACTCATGATCCTAGGTCCCGTGTTACGTCAAGGGGGTAGCCTCGGGGCGTGACAAACTTGGTATCAGAGCCTTAGGTTCAAGAGTCCTAGGATGTCTGAAAGCCGCACTAAGTAGAGTCTTTTTCATGGGTGTGTAGTGCACCACATCTATGAGAGGGAGGCTACAAAGTGTTGTAAGAAAAAACTTCACTTTCTTTGTTATTCTTATCGTGCGTGGGTATGATCTAACTTCTCCTTTCTAATCTGTCGTTATGCGATTCAGATCATGCCTCCTTGTAGAGCTAACACACAGAATGCTAATTCCTGTAATGCTAACGCAGTTCCTCCATTCCCGAACCATGAGGTTACGAATGCACAATTTTAGAATGCGATTTAGCTCTTGGCTCAAAGATTGGCCAATCAGAATAATCACCAGGTACCAGTTCCTACTAACACAAATGGTGGATCAGCTGCAGCTAGGGTTCTATACTTTGTTCGAATGAATCCGCCTGCATTTCTAGGGTCGAAGGTTGGTGAGGACTCACAAAACTTCATTGATGAGGTTAAGAAAATCCTTGGAGTGATGCAAGTGACTGGAACCGAGAGTGTTGAGCTAGCATCCTATCAACTGAAAGATTTGGCTCATATCTGGTTCACTCAGTGGAAAGATAACAGGGGTGCAGATGCAGCTCCTGTGACTTGAGATTGTTTTACTGGAGCTTTCCTAGACAGGTTCTTCCCAAGGGAATTGAGAGAAGCTAAGGCACAAGAGTTTATGAACTTGAAGCAGGGTTCTATGTCGGTCCAAGAGTACGGGCTGAAGTTTACCCAACTTTCCAGGTATGCTCCACACATAGTTGCCGATTCAAGGGCACAAATGAGTAAGTTCTTGTTTGGGGTATCCGATCTGGTGAAGACTGAGTGCAGGAATGCTATGCTACCAGGGGATATGGATATCTCCAGACTAATGACTCATGCTCAGCAGGTTGAGGGAGATAAGCTTAGAGAGTTGGCTAAGGATAACAAAAAGGCCAGAACAAGAAACTATGAATAGTCACAACAAAAGTCGGATGGTGGAAATCACTCATAGTTTCAGCAGAGGTCTACTTCCCCAGCACCCTCATCAGCTAGTGCTCCATCCCCCAGGTTTAGACAGGATCAGAAAGGTAGGGCATCAGACTCTAGGTCTCAGGGGAGTGCTTCAGGTAACATGACCTTCCCAACTTGTCCAAAGTGTGGTAAGAACCATCCAGGCGAGTGTCTTGCAGGAAAAGAAGGGTGCTTTGGGTGTGGTCAGTCCAGCCATAGGTTGAATGATTGCGCTTCTTCCAAGCAGGGGCAAGGAGGTAACAACAATAGGTCTCAGTCTACAGCTCTAGCAGCACTAGCAGGTGATCCAACTCAGCATGGTACTTCATTTGGTACAAGTGGCGGTCAACGCCAGAACTAAGATAGACCTCAGATCCGGCTATCACCAGCTCAGAGTTAGAGATAGTGATATTCCAAAGACAGCTTTCAGAACTCGGTATGGTCATTATGAATTTGTAGTTATGTCATTTGGACTAACAAATGCTCTTGTAGCTTTAATGGATTTAATGAACAGGGTGTTCAAACAATATTTGGACTTGCTCATCATCGTCTTTATTGATGATATCCTCATTAATTCTCGAAGTGAGGAAGAATATGAGACTCTTCTGAGAGTTGTCCTGCAGACTCTCAAAGATCGCCAGCTATTCGCTAAGTTCAGCAAATGTGAATTCTGGTTACAGTCTGTCGCTTTCCTTGGTCATGTTGTATCCAGCAAAGGAATCTGAGTGGATTCACAGAAAATTAAGGCAGTACAACACTGGCCCCGACCCACCTCTCCAACTGATATCAGGAGTTTTTTGGGCTTGGCCGGTTATTACAGGAGATTTGTTAAAGGATTTTCATCCATAGCTTCCCCATTGACCAAGTTGACCTAGAAAAAGGTCAAATTTCAGTGGTCAGATGAGTGTGAGAAAAGCTTCTCAGAACTGAAGACTAGGTTGACTACAACTCCGGTCTTGACTCTACCAGATAGTTCAGACGGTTATGTGATTTATTGTGATGCATCCAGGGTCGGCCTAGGTTGTGTGCTGATGCAGCGAGGTAAGGTCATAACTTATGCTTCTAGACAACTTAAGTCCCATGAGAAGAACTACCTGACTCATGACCTCGAGCTTGCAGAGGTAGTATATGCCCTAAAAATTTGGAGACACTACTTGTATGGTGTTCATGTTGATGTAATCACAGATCATAAGAGCCTCCAGTATGTGTTCACCTAGAAATAGTTGAATCTTCATCAGAGGAGATGACTTGAATTCCTCAAATACTATTACATGAATGTGCTTTACCATCCTGGTAAGGCCAATGTAGTGGCTGATGCTCTCAGCAGGCTGTCTATGGGTGGTGTAGAACATGTTGAGGAAGAAAGGAAAGAGCTAGCCAAAGATGTTCACCGGCTTGCTCGCTTAGGAGTTTGCCTTACGGACACATCAGACAGTGGGGTGATAGTTCAGAATGGATCAGAATCTTCATTGGTAGCGGAGGTTATGAAAAATAGGATAGTGATCCTATATTACTTCAGTTGAAAGGTGCAGTTCATCAGCAGAAAGTGTCACATCCCTTTTTCGCACGGAGGATAGGTTTTTTCCAATTTAAGTGACGATATTGATTAGAGATTATTTTTATTTTTTCAGAGTCGCCACTTGGAATTGAGTTATGGTATTCCAAGTCACCTTTTTTTGAATCCCTAATAAAAAGGAAATGACTCTTTATTTTGGTCTGCAAACTAAAAATTTGGGTAAGGAATTCTATTGACCGAGGGGAAGGTATTAGGCATCCCTCGAGTCCCGTGGTTCTAGAACAGTCGCTTTGATTGACTTATACTTATATTAAATTATTATTATTATTATTATTATTATTATTATTATTATTATTATTATTATTATTATTATTATTATTATTATTATTATTATTATTATTATTTTGGATACATTACTACATGCCATTGTTTGTTTGCATTTTTTATTGTTGAACTTTTTATTTGGTCTTAACCTAGATGCGTAACCGCATTCTTGGTCTTGACATTTAGAGACATAATTGTCTTCTATTGTCGCACCTAATAATTTTATCTATAAGTCTCTACTTTAAATTAATGAAAGTTAATTATATTATTGGACAAGGTGCGTCACCGCATCGTTGAGTTTTTTTTAATGTCTCAAAAAGATGTGTAACCACATTCTTAATTGAAACAAACATTTTTAACGTGTCTAAAAGTCCATCTAAGGTTAAGAGAAAATATTTTAATGTTTACCTACGCAAAGTGTTATTTAACTGAAACAGTGACCTGAATCGATTTCATTAGAGATAAATCTATCAATCAATAATAAAAGAAAACCTTAGGAAAATAGTAAACGAAGCATCCAAAAGCTATGTATATCGTGTTAGCTTTTATCATGACCAATATTTCCTTAATTCTTATTAATCAAACCCCAAACCTCTTCTAATTAGTAAATAAAATTTGTTACCTAATTTTAAACAAATTGGTTTCAAAGTGGCTCACTAATTGAGTTATTTACTCTAATTTAATTATCTAATCTAGTGATCTACTAATTAAGTTATTTACTCTAATTTAATTATCTAATCTAGAGACCTAATTAAATTCTTTTTCTCGCTGACATTTATATTTGAAAATCCAAATAAAGCAATCAATACTTTATATTTTTGACCAGCCAAATAGGGATTGCCAAATATATCAAAAGGGTTGCAAAAAATTGAAATTAACACAATGTTTATATTACATGAACTCATTGGACTAATATAAATTTTAATTATCCATTTAGATAAACAACTTTGTTGTATTAACTAATATATGGAACTATTTAAATAATTTTTCCCATGCTTTGATTCACAAATAAATATATTAAAAATAAATAAAAAGAAACAAAATATGAATTTGTGTGATAAAATAGGAGAAAAAACGGTATCACCGGATACTCGACATAAAGATCAAAATACGATACTATATAAAATTTATTCTAAATTTAACAATACAACATGTTTAACGTATTTCAATATTATAATGGAAAAGTTAAACAAACATAAAATTTGAGCAAATTCATAACATTGGAAACTCCACTTCTTTCATCACTCTAAAGTCTTACGATAGAGTTTAACTCTATATGTCTCTCTCCTAATACCTATCCAATGCTTTTCAGGATATGGCCACTCAAAGAGCATACGCTAGAAGGAATGTAGGTGAGAATGTGGAACGAGAAGCTCCTCAAGTTTCGATCAGCCCTTTAGCCGAGTAAGTTACTAATGATGAGTTTCAAGCCGCATTTCATGAATTGGTCCAAGCTATGACAGCTCAAGAAAATAGAGAGGTTATGGCTTACGTGAACCCAAAGGTGGATACGCTGACAACAAGGGTGAGAGACTTTACTAAGATAAATCCTTTGGAATTTCATGGGTCTAAAGTTGAGGACGATCCTCAAGAGTTCATTGATGAGGTATACAAGGTTTTGATGATCATGGGAGTGACACCGATGAAAAAGGTGGAATTGGTCGCTTATCAACTTAAAGGTATTTCTCAAGTTTGGTTTGAATAATGGAAGGAAGAGAGGGCGGTGGATGTGGGTCCTCTTGATTGGGATAAATTTAAGGTTGCTTTTCTTCATATGTTCTTTCCCCTTGAGATGAGGGAGACAAAGGTACTTGAGTTCATTAACCTTCATCAAGGGGATATGAGTGTGAAGGAGAATGCTTTAAAATTCACGCAATTGTCCAAGTATGCTCCAACTATAGTTGTCGATCCAAGGGAAAGGATGAGTAAATTTGTGTCGGGTGCTTCCAACTTGGTGGTGAAAGAATGCCTAACCGCCATGCTTGTTAAGGAGATGGATGTCTCCCGTTTGATGGTTCATTCACAACAAATAGAAAAGGAGAAGCTTAAGGAGAAAACCAGGGATTCAAAGAGGGCAAGAAAGGATAATGGTTATTTCTCACATTCAAGGTCCGGTAGAGGTAATCGTTCTCAAGGTAATGGTTCTAGAGAGCAAATGGTATCTGAGTGTCAAAAGTGTGGAAAAAGCAATAGAGGTGAGTGTCTAACCGGTACAAATGCATGTTTTGATTGTGGAAAAACGGATCATAAGATAAGGGATTGTTCTTCGGTCGCTAAGAATGAGGGAGATAATTGTCGACGGCTCAACCTTACCTTTCCTCAGGCTCTAGTGGTGGTCAAAAACAAAATAGGTTTTATTCTCTTTAGACTCGAGAAGATCATGAGGGTTCCCCAGATTAGGTAATTGATAAGTTATGGTCTTTTAGCTTGTGGTTATGCATATTTATCCATATTATCCATTGACTAACTCGTTTTGAGTCATATATTTTATCTATTTTTATTTAACTCATTTCGACTCATATTCGACTGCATGCCACTCCTCCACATATTAAGTTGACTCTCTCAGTAAAGTGAAGTCATTCACTTCGAGTTGTGCCATTTGTAGGTTTTCAGATAACTTATATCTAGAGGTTGATTCTCGGTTCTCCCAAAAAATGTTACTCATCGTGTTAGCTTTGGTGCCTTTGTGATGCAAAATGACAAACTGCCAGTCGGTAACCCTAACTTTTTAGTTTGAATTTTTTTTCAAATTTCGTCCTTTTGCAAATAATTTTAAGTACCTTACAGAGCTTTCTATGGAAACTACCCATCTGTAACTGATGAGTAGCAGATTTTCACTCATTTGAGGCTTATTTAGATCGATAATTAGAGTCCTCAATGCGTAATTTTGTCATATTATGATGATTTGCAGCGATGAAGGCTAATGGACAAGGCAAGGATGAATGTTTTAAAGAATGACAAAAAATGCAAAAAAGAAGAAGTGCAAACTATATATTGATGATAGCTAAACAAAGGCGGATCGCCTAGTGAGCATGACCTTGCCCAAAGTGATAGTGCACAACATGTGTCTTTATCAAGACAAGTTAGCGAACTCCAAAAGAAAGGGCTATTCGTTGAATGAGAAGGGTGACCCTGTTGACCACCGCCAAAAGTGACAGTTCAAGGAGAAAAAATGAAGTCTCAAAAGGCGAACTAAGGTGGTACTCGAAAATACGCCAAATGCGAAAGGCAGACTCAAACGAGCTTGCCCACTGAGGTTCAAACACCTAAAGCCTAGATCAAGAGAAGGCGAGCTGAAGCATGATCAACGATTCACCGAATGAACTTGGCGAGCCCGACTATCGTCACCCAAAGGGTAGCGTGCTGAGTTTTGAGCCAAATTTTGGGAAACTATAAATATCCCAAAGGAGAGAAAAGAAGGGAGTTCATAAAAGTGAGAGTTTAGAGTTTTAAGAAGTTTTAGAGAGAGAAACACTTTACTTTGTGAAGAACACTTTGTAGTTTTTGGGTTTTTCAAATTTCCTCTTGAAATTGACAAATTGAAGTTCAATTCAAAGTGGGGTTGCTTGTAATTGCCTAATTTTATGTTATCCATGACTGCTTTCATGGAAGGTATAATTTCCTTACTTTTTGTGATGAGTTGCTAAAACCCCAAGATCTAGGGGTGTAATAATGGAGTTGAGTGTTGATTTAATGTAGTGGGTATTGTGTTATGCTCTGTTTTGCTGCTGTTCATACATGAATTTGGTCTAATTAGCATGGAGTTAACTTATGTGTTAAGGTTGACAACTTAATTCCTACTTTCGATCTCCAGTCGATGCCCGAAAAAGATTGATTGGAGTGGGTAATTAGTCAAATATTAGAAATTTAGGTTTGATGTCTGTAACTTGCTTAAAAATAGAGGTTATGGGTCGGATCTATTTGCCCTATTTCTGCATCGAAAGAGAGAATATAGTTCGGTACTAGGTTGTTTAGATTGACATATAGATGAGACCGAAAGAAGATTCTATGCAAGGATGCTATGAGATTGAAAGAAGATTAACGTCATTTAAAATGACTTAGCCTATTCATGAATGTTCATCACTACTAGAGCAGCAACACAATTACCCCTACGTGACATTGATCTACAATCCCCGCACCCCTAGATTGCTTGTTACCTTTTGAATTTCCCATAATGTTAGTTTAATTGTGACAATTGATAACCAAATCCTTTTATTAAATTGGTGGAATCATTCACCCACTTGCTTTTACTACTACAAATAAATAATTTTACAATCCAAATTTCTTGATAAAATTCTCTACGATATACCATTCCTTGTGGAATTCGACCCTTACTCTTCATTGGATATTTTTATTGACGACGACCGCTGTCTCTTTTAATTGGTTTTAAAGAGTACATTTGAGCGTTATCAAAATAACGTCGGTGCTGGGTAGTGGTGGTTGAGAATTCTATTTGAGTAATTAATTTGTAAATTTGTTTAGTTGTAGTAGATTGTTGTTTTGTTTTATTGTTGGCTGATTTGCAGGTCTAATACAATGAGTGACCATGGTAGTGACAACGATAGCCACTATGGTCAAAATGACAACATGAGTGATTTGAATGATATGCATGTAAATATTGTTCAAACAACGAGAGCCATCCGGATACCTCATATAGCCGGGAGGGCTGTATTTCATGCAACTAGAATAATGCTGCAATTGCTCCAACTAAGAGGAATACATGGGGATTTAGCTCATGAGGATCCTCATGAACACCTTAGGAATTTTGTGGAGGTGTGTGGACCATTTGTGTTCAAGAACATCTCTTAAGAGTCCGTGAGGTTGAGGTTATTCCCATTCTTTGACGGGTGAAGCCACAAGATGGTTGATCGAATTGCCAAATGACTCTATCACTTCTTGGGATGAGTTGACAGATGCTTTCTTGGAGAGACCCCCCCTCCCCCCCCGAAGATGGTGAAACTTAGAACCCATATCAAAAATTTAAAGCGCATTTGAGGTGAACCTCTACATGAAACTTGGTTGCGGTTCAAGAAACTACTTTTGCAATGTCCAACACATGGTGTTTCAGATGATTTGCTACTGTAATACTTCTATTGTAGCCTTGATTCAGTCAATAAAGGTGTGTCTGATCAGTTAGTCCAAGGAAGATTAATGAGACAAATGTATAATGTGGCTCCTTTGTTGCTAGGTGATATGACCAAAGCTAACCAGCATGACATACTAGAGAAGACCAAGTGTCTACTCTACAATTGAGTATGAGCAAGGAACAAATCAAGAAGGATAATGAACCAGATGAAAACATCGCCAAAATGATGATCCAACTCATTTTATTTTCTAAACATGTCATGGGAGGTGGACTTAGATCAGTGAATGCAGTTGTAACTAATAGTGGGCAGTGCCGGATGATGCCAAGTTTGATTTACAATCCCCGCACCCCTAGATTGATTGTTACATTTTGAATTTTCAGTAATTTTAGTTTAATTGTGACAATTGGTAACCAAATCCAGTTGTTAAATTGGTGGAATCATTCACCCACTTGCTTTAGCTACTACAAATGAATAATTTTACAACCCAAATTTCTTGATAAAATTCTATATTGATTGTTACGTTTTGAATTTTCTGTAATTTTAGTTGAATTGTGACAATTGGTAACCAAATCCAGTTGTTAAATTGGTGGAATCATTCGTTGGATATTCTTATTGATGACGACCACAATCTCTTTTAATTGGTTTTGAAGAGTAAATTTGAGCGTTATGAAAAATGACGCTGCTGCTGGGGAGTGGTGGTTGAGAATTCTATTTGAGAAATTAGTTTGTATATTTATTTAGTTGTAGTAGATTGTTGTTTTGTGTTATTATTGACTGATTATAAAGTCTAGTACAATGAGTGACTATTGTAGTGGCAAGGATAGCCACTATGGTCAATATGACAACATGGGTAATTTGAATGATATACATGTGAATATTGTTCAAACCACGAGAGCCATCCAGATACCTCATACAACAGGGAGGGCTGTATTTCATGTAACCGGAATAATGCTTCATTTGTTCCAACTAAGAGAAATATTTGGAGGTTTAGCTCATGAGGATCCCCATGAACACCTTATGAATTTCGTGGAGGTGTGGGGACCATTTGTGTTCAAGAACATCTCTCAAGAGTCTGTGAGATTGAGGTTATTCCCGTTCTTTGACGGGTGAAGCCACAAAATGGTTGGTGGAATTGCCAAATAAATCTATCACTTCTTGGGTTGACTGGCACTTTCTTGGAGATCCCCCCCCTCGAAGATGGTGAAACTTAGAACCCAAATCCAAAATTTCAAGAGCATTAGAGGTGAACCTCTACATGAAACTTTGTTGTGGTTCAAGAGACTACTTTTGCATTGTCCAACACATAGTGTTCTCGACAATTTGCTGCTGTAGCACCTCGGAAATCTGAACTAGGATTAAAGAAGAGAGAAGGGAAAACCACGGAGGGGTCCATAGGTCGTGAAGAGGACCACGAACCGTCACCCTGCTCGTGGTGTTGCACCCAGTCTCCGTAGATGAACACGGACTATGAGGTTGTTTGTGAAAAGAGGCACAGAACCCCCAAGCTACCTTGAAGGACCATGGTCTCCTAAACAATACATGGAGCTTCACACGGACCGAGAAGTATTCTGTGAAAGGGGCTGATCAGGTTTTGGAGTTTTGGGTCAACTTCAAACGATCATATATTTTAGCACAAAATGAATTCGGTGCCCATGATTTATCAAATTAAAGGTCTTTGAGTCCTCTTTCCAACGCCACTAAGTTTTCCTAATTCCGAGTCTGGAGTAAAAAGTTACTCCCGTTGTAGTGAAACACTATCGAATAGGTGAAGCTTCACAACCGGCTATATGGCCTGTGAAGCATTGACGACTCGTGAAGCCCTCTTCTAAGTCACCTCGTCAGTTTTTAACTTAGGGTCATTGTGATCTTTTCCCAAAGTGTTTGGTACCCAAACTACATCATTTTAAACTCTATTTCAAGGCCCAAATAAGTTAATTAAGCCCAAAAACTAACTATTTTAATTCATTCTCCTAAATTCCCTAAACTTGACCAAATGCATCCGCTCCAAAAATATTCTCTCTAGATCAAGGAAGAAGAAGAAGCTAGGGTTCTTCAAGTTCAAGTCTCATTTCTTCATCATTGCTTAGGGCTTCAATCAAGGTATGTAGGGAATTCATCAATGGGTTAAATTCACCTATTGAGTCCCCAAAGTTTCTTCAATTCTCCAATTCAATTTCCCAAGATTTGATTAGATTTTCACTCAATTCCTCATGGGTTCTATTTGTATGGATTCAATTATTTTATTATGATATTATTTTGATGATTTTGACTTAATTACATGATTTTCAACTAATTCCATATGAACCCATGCATTGATCTATGGATTTTGACTATGAACCCTAATTACATGAATTTATGAAGAAGCTTGAATCTATGAATATATTTTATGAAGTTATACATGTTCTTATGAAAGCAATGTTTATGACTCAATTAATCTTATAGATAAAGGTATTTATATGTTTTATGAAGCTTGGACACATGACATGAATGACATCTAGATTTGCCCTCAATGCTTTTCGGGCTATTTTACTTAATTAGGTTTTGATTAGTATGGTATTCGGATAAGCCATCAATGATTATAGATCACGCTTTCAAAACTATTTCCATTAGTAGAAGGGCATTTCTATGAAGGTATTTACTATGGGCCTTAAAAGATATTATGAAAATATCATGGATGGTGAAAGGTTTTCTCATGTATGGTCTAAGGAGCTATCCTTTGATGTTTCTAGCTTGGATTAGTATCTTAATTGTACTTTTACATGGATAATATGATGAGTAAGATTAAAGAATATTCCGTGGGATTTATGCTTAGCACCGAGATGATATTGAGATGGAAGCTCTCCCGTAGCTTGAGGCTGGGTTTCTAGTAGCAATCTCCTTATCCTATACCTATGTGCCCCCATAGGATGATTGTCTTAGATAGATATTAGCTAGTGGATCCACATAAGCTAGAAGTTCATGGTCCTTACCTTGGCAAGTAGGACACCCTTTTTTCAGTGTGGGTTAGACATTGGATTCCATATTATAGCTCGCATGGTCTATATGTCGTTAACAAACTTCCCACAAAAAGAACTAAGTTGATTTCTAATGTTGTATGAAGCTTCCTTTATGATTTAAAGATGCATTGACCATGTTCATGATTTATGAATCTTCTTAAATTATTTTACTATGTTTTAACTTGGTCATGCATACCTTGTTTTCGATTATGTCCATTTATGATCATGTCTCATATTTTATTGCATTCCCCTTATACTCGATACATTCCATGTACTAATGCATACTTGTGCCTATATTGTTTCACTAATGTAGGGCTTGACGATTCTTATCCTTCCATTCGTGGCTAGTTGATTGCATTAGAGATTTGAAGACTTGGTGAATCCTCATACTTCGAGGACGATGTCACTTTTATAGTTTTTGTCATTTCTGTTTTAGACTTTGTATGTGATATTGGGTTACATCCCAATCACTCTTGATGTACTAGATGACTTTGAGACAATGTTAGACTTCCGCTACATTTTGTTAAACTCTTTATGATATAAAACTATCTTCTGAACTCTTTTGAATTCTATTATCTTGTATGATGTATGCTAAGTGGCTTATGTAGTGCCTCTCAGGGTCTTATATTCCATGTCACATCTAGGGTGTACTTTGGGTCGTGACAACTGCTGCAATACTTCTATTATAGCCTTGATTCAGTCAATAAAGGTGTGGCTAATCAATTAGTCCAATGAAGATTAATGAGACAAACGTATGATTTAGCTACTTTGTTGCTAGATGATATGACCAAAGTTAACCGAGTATAAAATACTAGAGAATACCAAGTGTCTACTCTACAATTTAGTATGAGCAAGGAACAAATCGATAAGGACAATGAACGAGATGAAAACATTGCAAAAATAATGATCCAACTCGATTTGTTGTCTAAACATGTCATGGGAGGTGGACTTAGATCGATGAATGCGGTTGGAACTAAGAGTGGGAAGTGCCTAGATGATGCCAAGTTTGAGGCATTATACAATAAAAAAGTGCAATATTTGGAAAACCAAATGGGAGTGGGGGAGGGTTCTCACACCAATTATTAACGAAAAGGTGGAAACCAAGGTTGGAACAAAGATCGAGATAATGGTTAGAAAGATTGGCGAGGTGGAAATTGGAGAGATAGGGAGGCTGACAAAGACAGATATGTTCCTCTCATGATCGTCAACGACCAAAGGACCCAAGTGGGCAAGAAGGGAACCAGACTGAGGAAATGTTCTCAAGGATCCTAAAAAAGGTTGAGGGATCTGACAAAGTGTTAAAGGACTTGAAAAATGACTTCTCCACTTTATCTCAAACAGTAACTTCTCATCCAGTATCTATCTAGAAGTTGGTGTCACGACCCAGGGGTACCCCCTAGACGTAGCATGGCATACAAGACCTCGAGAGGCCTCATATAAGCCACTTAGCTTTTATAACATAAGATAATAGAAATGAGTGGAAATTTAAAACTTTTTCAACAATATCAAAGTCATTTATAAACGAAGCGGAAGTCTAATACACTTTGTCTCAAACCATCTACAACATGAATATCTTGGGACACAACCCATACAACAGTGTTCAAAACATGAAATGAAAGAATATAAGAAACATGGTGGCCATATCCTCGAATGCTATGAGGACTCACCAATATTCAAGTCATGCTCTACTAAGATCCTAGCCACGGGGATGAGAGTCGATATCTCCGGACCCTACATTTGGATAAGAAATGTAGGCAAGAATATACCTTAGTACAAACATGTACTAAATATGATAGCCAACATAAACATCAACATAAGCATAAGAGATAACAACATAAGTCATAAGCATAATCAATGCACATAAATCATCATAACGTAGGAGGAATACTTCTTGAAGTAACCTCAACTTATCCATAGTCAAGACTTGGGTCATCCACCTCTAGTCAAGCATATCATGGAAGGCAACTCAAGCAACCATCCAAGCTCATCATACATCATATCATAATCTAGCTTATCATTTATAGACATGGGGAATCGCCTCTTTGCCTTACTACAAAGGAACATGGGTAGTCGCCTCTAGTCCTTATATGGATCATAGGTACTCGCCTCTAGTCCACCTTAACATATGGATCATGGGTATTCGCCTCTTGTCCAACATCATGTGACTTGGGTATTTGCCTCTTGTCATTCTATAAGGATCATGGGTACTCACCTCTTGTCCAATCATATCATGAGAACATGTGGAGTCGCCTCTTGTTCAACTTTAAGGAATAAGGGTAATCGCCTCTTTATCCTACTTAATGGAATACGGGTAATCACCTCAAATCTATCATTTGGAGGTCATGGGTAATCGCCTCTAGCCTCATCAATATCTTAGTCATTAGCATTAGACTCATTTTAGGTGAGCAATCCTTTCAACCTAGCATCATTCAATGTGAGAAAGTCTTTCACATTCATAACATAAGCAATTCATGTGGGAACTATCCCTTCCCCAATCAATTACAACAATACTCAAGAATTGACAACATAAGCTTCACTCTCAAAGCCCTATATCTCATAGTCATTCTTTATGCTCAATCTCAAGAAATTCAACATCATATTCATATCATAAGCTTCAATTCTAATGTATCTCATCAATCCTAGATTGAATACATCTAAACCCATAAATTATCCTTTCATGGCATAAAACCCTTTTACATTAGTTTCATCTTTCTAGACATGGGTTAGGCATGGGTACATGTAATTTCATCCTAAAAACATAATTAACTATCAATTAAATTATAAACAATCATAATCCACTCAATTGGATAAACATTCATCAATACCCACAACATTGGAAGAAACCCTAACATTAAATTGGGGATTTCATCTTCTCAATTGGGGAAAACTTAGGAACTCCATGGATGGAAGGAATCCATGGATGAAAAGCCATCATAAATTAATCACAAAGCCCACAAATGCTTGAGGATTGGAGACTTGACCTTGACCCTAGCTTCAACTCTATTTTCTTCTTCAACTTTCTAGAGAGAGAAATATTTGAGAGGAAGACTTTGGGTTTCTTTTGGTGAATTTGAGAGAATGAGTGAATTTAGGGGTTAGAATGACTTATATACGGGTCCTAGACTTAGGAAAAATGATGTAATATCAATATAAAATAATTAGGAAAAGACCCCACTACCCCTGACTTAACTGCCAACTGACCACCGACCTACCAACCACGGACCCCAGTCGACGGAGCGTGGTCTTACCTACGGTCCATCCTGGTGGACCGTCATTGGCGGTCAGAAACCAGGATCTTGGGGCTTTGAACCACGGGCCCCCAACCACGGACCGTGGTCTGGCCAACGGTCCGTTGGTCAGGCTGTGATCCTTGGCCCTTAGACCATTGCTAGGCTACCCAACCACGGACCACACCTATGGTTTGTGGTCCCTTCCACGGGCCGTGGGTGGCTGGTGTGGGTTGCACCTGCAAATTCTGGGAATTGGTTTCATGACCCTATTTCAGATACGGGGTGTTATAGCTGGAGACCTAATTGTGCCAGATCTCCATTTATCTCAATCCAAGGCAAAAGGAAACGTTGCCTAGTGACACTGTCCCAAATCCCAAAAATGAATATAGAGGAAATTAGAACTATGTTGTGCCACGACATTAAATAAGGCGCTTCTTGGGAGACAACCAAGTCTTTAAGGTTATTTTATTAATTTCAATAATGTGTGTTGTGAGTGCAGGTTAAGAAGAAGTTAAAAGGTTGAAAAAGGAACATTAGGTGATGCCAAAATCAACAAGCTGATTTGCCGAAGGAGTTGTGCGGATTCATTCTTGTCCGCCTTCTGAGCTTGAACAGGTGGAAAAGTGTATTGTCTATTTTGGTGATCTGAACTCTAAACAGAGATCCACTGAAGTGCACTATACGAACTCCATCGGATCCGCCGAATTGGACTTCTTGGTATTTGTTCAGGCATGTTCAGCGAACTTCATCTACAATCGACGATTCACCAAACATAATTTGAGACGTTAGTCGTGACCATCGGGTGTGCCTGATATAAAAAGTCCAAAGGTCTTTTCAAATTCAAAAAGAAAACCCTTTGAAATATTTTAGCCCTTTTCTTTCCTTTCTCTTACAATACCTTGTTTGAGTGCTTGTGAGTCCTCATGGTATAATTTTTAAGTGCGTGTGCATTTGCTTCTAGAGCAGTCAACCCAACCCTGTTCTCTTATTATTTTTGAGTTTTGCTTCTAGTTGAGGTTGGTTTTTTATTTTTATTGTGTATTTTGAGCTTGAATTCATGTTTTGTATATGGATTGAAGCCATTTGGTGATTATGATTGTTAGATTTCATTGGGTAGCCTTGTAATGATCATATTGAACTTTGCCCATGAATTAATTGCCTGTGTGTTGCCTAGAAATTGCTAAACTTGAATGTGTTGGTTAAATGTTGGAATTGAACCCTTAAATTTAGTGGGTCTTGGTTGAATTTGATGTAGGTGAAGTCTGAGTAACTCAGTGTTTTTCTGATTGCATAATTTTTCCTAATGATAGATAGAGTGACATATTTCTTAAGGGCAAATCGTCAATTTGAGCAATACTTTGCAATATGTGGAGGAAGTCTGAGTACACATGGGTAGATAAGCACGTAGGTGGATTGTAATGATGTTGGGGAACTTGTTTTTGTTGCCTATGTTAGTTTTAGCTATAAAAATTAGGCACTATGTTGAACATCTCCTTTTCGGTTAGATTTTCTTTGCTCGTCAAAGAGGTTAGGCGAATCACTGAGTAAGCCCCAACTCACGTTCTTCAGTGAATATGTGACCTTGGGCACTATACCATTCGATGGACTTGTCTTAGTTCACCGAACCCACTTGGCGAATCACCTAGTGGGAGTGGACATCACCCTTGATGTCTGTTTCTTTTCATTTGGCACTGTCTGTTTTGGCGGGCTTTTCTTAGCCCGTCAAAACCAACTCGATGAGTCACCGAGTTGGAATTGACTCCGCCCTTTGTGCCTATTTTCCTTGATAATTGCTACTGTCCATTTTGGTGAGCTTGCCTATCTTGTTAGGTCATCCGCCTTCCCATTCGGCAAGCCTCATGGTATTTTTGAACTATGCTTCCAATTGTGTTTAATTTCAACTAACCTTCACCAATTTTATGTTTGAATATGTATGATTTGCAGGTCATGGCTAAGAAAAAGAGAAAGCAGGTAGTGACTTTGGATACAAAATCCGACGGAGAGTCTCTTCCTTCTTCTCTTCTATTGAAAAAGCAAAAGGGGATATTAATGAGCCATCTGAGGCTCCTCGATGACCACAGCCTACCACTCCACAAACATCTGAGTGGGCAACCCAAAAGGGGTTGTTGTTTTAAGGAAGAGAGCGAACATCCTGTCGAAACTGGTGCAACCCCCATCCACCCAAGCACCAGCCTCCAGAGTTCTCTCGGCTATCGCTCCAAGAGCCATCAATAGGCTCAAAGCAGTTGAAGAACATACCATTCTTGAGGAGAGACGACTCTCCATATACGGGGTGATGATCACTCATCACCCAAAAGTTTGGGACACCATACAGTTTCATTAGTTTGAGGGGTTCACAAGGTCCAAAAACCCTTACATTCCTGCTTGGGTGTGTGAGTTTTATACAACCTATGCCTAGGCCTTACCAAAGAAGAGGAAGGGCACAGTTTGGAACCCGCTGGATGAAGTGGAAGTGTGTGGTAAGAAAGTGCAATGCCATACTGGGGGTACTCAACGCTGCAATGGGGATGCCAAAATTTCTTGCAATTATGTTTTCACTCTAGAGGTGGCATAACCTTGATTCGTGGAAATGTTGGTTAGCCCCACTTATTTCTGACACTTCTGCTTCTTGGATGGCTGATGTGCCCGTATATAGAAGAAAAATATAAATGTTGTTTCTCAGTATTCGTTTGGGTTCATTAGCAACAATATAATGCCCTCCCAGAATGAAACCATCCTTCGCCACCCCAAGGTGGTCTTAGTGGGCACGATCATTAACCGAAAACATATTAATGTGGGGTCTATCATTGTGGAGGAGATACTAATGCGAGCTCGACAGGAGCAAAATTCCCTTCCATTCTCGGTCTTGATCACAAAGCTATGTGAGGACGTATGAGTCCTCTTTAAGGGGAATATTGATGTGCGGATCACTCCAACCTCTTCCAACGACATTCAAAGGATTGAGGTTGATTTTTTATGAGACGATGCGGCTCGGAGGAAGCCGCCACCACCAGTTACTATGCCCGTAGTGGATCCAGCTGCACTAGCTTCTAAGGCCAGCATACCTGCTCCTTTTGTGGAGAAGGCAAGTGTATCTTCCTCCCATACCGTGCCTTCATCTTATGCACATCCTATTGGTTGTCCTACTGTTGTTGCTGCTACTACTATGCCTACCTCCATTCCTACTACTCGTCCCCCTTGACCCCAGACCGTGATATATCAAATGGGCAGTCTTACCCAGTCTGAGGATGTTAGAGCTGCCAGGGTTGAGAAGGCCATGCCTGGTCTGATTGATAGGGCTCTTGAGCAGACATTGAACCCTTTGACGACAGGGTGACCAGGTGTGAGGGGTTGATTAAGGCCCATAGTGTGAGGTTGGACAACCTCACTGTGAGACTAGAGGCCCGAGAAAAAGCCGAGGGTTGTTACGGTGCGCTAGACACCATGAGGGGTGATCTTGCTACCTTTCCACCGGATGTAGACTAGCTAGGGGCTACTGATAGTTCGATGTTATGGGGTGAGGTTCCCCTACTAGATGCACTAGCCTCCATGCCACTGATGATGCCTAACAGTGATCCTCTTTCTAGTGTGTAACCTGAATTAGTTGTGAGTGTTGATGTTGTTACTATTGATGCTGAGTGGGATGATGATGATTAGGATAAGGAGATAGATTAGGAGGAGATGAGGAGTGAGGAGGATGAGCATGGGATTGCACAGGCACTCATAGAGCTGCAGGAGAATGAAGAGGTGATTATTCAGGCAATCTTAGAGAGATCCTTTCAGGAGACTTCAGCCGTTGGTACTAGTGGAGTCTCTTCAGACTCCACAATTCCTCCCACTGATGTGAAGGGAACTGATGCCCTAGCTTTTACCACAATTCCTCCTACCAGTGATCTTATTGTCGGGAACTGATGCCTTGGGTGATGCTTCACCTCTTAAGACTCCAGATGAGAGTGCTCCACAGGCTTAGCCTTTCAGGGGCACCTTTTTACTCTGCCTCCCGTACTTTATTTTTTTTCATTGAGGACACTATACATTTATTTTTGGTGGGGTGAGGGGTTTTGAGCCAATATTCTCTTTTTACTATATATTTTGTTATTTTTTCAGTTTTGGATGATTCTTATAGTTTACTTTTGTTTGTATTAGAGTGTTTCATTTGGTTTAGTGTCACGACCCAGTGGTACACCCTAGATGTAACATGGTGTATAGGACCCCAAGAGACCCCATACAAGCCACTTATCATTCATAACATAAAAAATAGAACAAAAGAATTAAAGACAACATTTCAAGTCCAAGGTTTTATAAAAGTAAAGCGGAAGTCTATAACACTTGTCTCATTAGCCATCTAGTACAATAAAATGAAATTGGGCCTAGCCCATACATCATGTCCAAAACTGAAAGTAAGACAGAAACTAAGAACAATGAAAGTCCGTCCTCGAAGAATGAGGACTCACCAAAGCTCGGGAATCTCGAAATAAATCACTAGCCACAAAACTGGAACCCTGACTGTCGGACCCTACATTTGGGGAAATGTAGGCAAGAATATGCGTTAGTGCAAAACAATGTACCAAGTATGATAGCCATGCATAAAACATTTAAATTATGCTAAAATAGGACATTTCATGACATGCAATTGACCAAGCTAAAACATGATATAAAAGGGTTAAAAAACATAAGTCATAAAAGATGGTCAATGCAAGCTAACATCATTAAGTTCTTTGAACACATATGAGATACTTCTTGAAGTAACCTTAGATCATTATTATTGTGGGAATTATCCTTAACCGACATAGAAACCATGTGAGCTATAACATGATCCCCAGTGTCTCCCACACCGAAAAGGGTTGTCCTACTTGCCAAGGTAAGGACCATAAATAGCTTAAGTGAATCCACTAACTAATGTCTATCTACACAATCATCCTATAAGGTCACATAGGTAAGGGATAAGGAGATTACTTCTAGAATCCCACCTCTACTAACGGGAGAGCTTCCATCCCAATATCCTCTCGATGCTAAGCATAAATCCCACGGAATAGTCATTTCTTACTTGTTCTTATTATCCATGGAAGGGCACGTCATCTTGCCAATCCAAGCTAGGTCATAAGTCATCCATGGAAAGGTATCATTCAAAAACCAATCCAAGCTAGGTTTCATTAGGATAGCTCTTTATCTTTGATTCATTTAGGTGAGAATACCTTTCACAATCATGCTTTTATGTGTTTATTATAAATCCTTTCAAAAACACAACAACAACATCATCATTGATACTTTACTCTCAAAGCATCCTTAAAACATCTACATAGATTTATAAGAACATGTATAATTCCATAATTCACCTTTCAAGGCTCAAAACCCACTTTCAATCATCAACATTTAGAAATCATGGGTTAGATATGGATTTCATCATAAATTCATGTAAATCTATCAATTCATGCTTGATTTCATAAAACTCCTCTTTCATAATCAAAATACACATCATATGATCATAATTTGGAAAACATGGGGATTTCATGGGTTCATAGGGGAATCATCATAAAATCATAGTATTTCATCAATTCATGCATAAGAGATCATAATTCAATAATTTAAATCAATAATCAAAAGAACCCATGGAAGTTGAAGAAAATTCTAAATCAATTGGGGATTTCTAATTTTGAAAATAGGAGGATTTGGGAATTCCATGAATGGAAGGAATCCATGGATGAAAACTACCATACCTCAAATCCAATATATTATCTTCAATGGAGGAATGGATACTTGACTTGAAACCCTAGGTTGAATCCTTCGTATTCAAGCTTTCTAGAGAAATATTTTGGAGAGGAGACTTGTTCTTCTTTTAGAAATTTGAGAGAATGATTTCTATTGAGGAAATTTGGGGGTTAAAATACTTATATAGGGTCTTAGTGAAGGGTAAAACAACATAGTATTAGGCTAGACTAATTAGGAAAAGACCCAACTGCCCCTGAAATAACTATCGACTTACCGACCTACGGACAGCTACCGACGGACCGTGGACTGACCGACAGTCCGTCCTGCACCACCGTCGTCCACCGTCAGAAACTAGAGTTTTAGGGTCCTGACCTACGGACCCTCGACCACGGACCATGGACCCACCGACGGTTCGTTGGTCAGGTCGTGGGTCTGGGCTCCTGAGCATAAAAAGGGGTGACCAACCACTGACCACACCTACGGTTTGTGGTCCCATCCACGGGTCGTGGGTGGCCCCCGTTGAATGGCACCTACAACTTCCGTAAACTGCTATGTTGCCATTTCCCGAATCCGGGGTGTAACTATATCTCCCCCTTGGGATCATTCATCCTCGAATGAGATTCAAGACACTATAAAAAGGGTGGAAACTAAGTCTAACAACCCATCATGCATGCAACTTCATCTAAATGCATACAACCAAGGAGGAACTTCGACTCCAAGCTTAGAACATAATCAAAGCATCATAAGGAAGATACGAACTAGACCTTGCAGCCCAATATGCATGCAAACACATAATGCACATATCCAAGGAGGAAACATCAACTCCAAGCTAAAATATGCTCATATCATCATATCATGTAGTCTATATGAAACTCATACCAATGCACATAAACATGTAGGAATCGATCAAATGGACTAATTTTCTCAAAACTTAAACTTTTCATGAATCATGCATAGTAAGGAAATCATGGAAACATTTGAGACACATGACACCAAACAAAGAATAAACCATGAGGAACTCATTACCTCAAGCTAAAATGGGGGTAGAAGGAAAGAGATGAGGATATCGAGACTTCATATCGGCCTCGGCCTCCATATTAGCACCCTCAACTAACTGATTTCTCTACAACACTTTCACATAAGTAACTTCTTTATTTCTTAACTTCTTGACTTGCTGGTCTAAAATCTCAACCGAAACTTCTTCATAAGAAAGATTCTTCTTAAATTCAAAACCTCCTAAGGGAACTATGGATGTCGGATCACCAACACATTTATTCAACATAGAGAAATGGAAAACCGGCTGCACCAATGCCAACTCACTAGGCAAATCTAGTTCATAAGCAACGTTACCAACACTCCTCAAAATCTGATATGGGCCTACATAACAGGGATTAAACTTCCCTTTCTTTCCAAACCTCATTACACCCTTGATGGATTAAATTTTCAAGTAAACCCAATCATGAACATCAAACTCAAGATCTCTTCTTCATACATCGGCATATGACTTTTTGCCAACTTTGAGTCATTTTCAACCATTCTCTAATAAGTCGAACCTTCTCTAAAGCCTCATGTACCAATTTGAGACCTATTAGGGCCACTTTACCCACCTCAAACCAACCTATAGGAGACCTACACCTCCTACCATAAATAGCCTCAAATGGAGCCATACCAATACTTTAGTGGTAACTATTGTTATAAGCAAACTCAATCAATGGTAAATGGTCATCCCAATTACCCTTAAAATCAATCACACAAGCTGTCAACATATCTTTCAAGGTTTTAATAGTACACTCCGCCTGCCCATCAGTTTAGGGATGAAAGGCCGTACTAAGCTTAACACGAGTACCAAGACCCTTCAGAAAAGATCTCCAAAACTGAGAAGTAAATTGGGTACCACGATCAGAAATAATGGACAAAAGCACTCCATGCAACTTTACCATTTCTCTCAAGTACAACTTAGCATAATCCTCCGCCGAATAGGAAACCTTGATGGGAATAAAATGAGCCGATTTCTTTATCCGATCTACTATAACCCAAATCGATTCATGTTGTCGCCGGGTGCAAGGAAAACTGACAATAAAGTCCATATTCACGTTTTCCCACTTCCAAGTGGGAATGCTAATGTCTTGGGACAAACCTCCCGGTTTCTGATGCTCAACTTTCACTTGTTCACAATTAGGACACTTAGTCACAAATTCCACAATATCCTTCTTCATCCCATTCCACCAATAGACCACCCACAAATCACGGTACATCTTGGTGGCTCTCGGGTGAATGGAATACAAACTATGGGCTTCTGACAAGATCTGTTTCCTCAAGTCATCCACATCAGGAACACACAAACGACCTTGATATCTAAGTATACCATCTTCCCCTTGGGAGAAAGCCTCTACTGATTTCTTAAGCATCGCTTCCTTCAAGTCAACCAAAATTGGATCAAGGCCTTGCTTGGCTTTCACATCTGCCACTAAAGACGATTCTTAACCATTGTGAACCATAATACCACCCTTGGTAGAGTCCACTAACTGAACCCCCTAACCGGGCCAATCTATGAGCATCTCTAACTAATTCCTTCTTATATTATTCAATATGGGCAACACTACCCATAGATAACCGACTAAGAGTGTCCACCACCACATTCACCTTATCGGGTGATAGAGAACACTCATATCATAGTCCTTCAATAACTCAAGCCACCTTCATTGACGAAGATTCAGATCTTTTTGATTAAACATATATTGCAGACTCTTATGGTCGGTGAAAACATCTACACGAACTCCATACAAATATTGCCTCCAAATCTTTAAGGCAAAAACAACAGCCGCTAGTTCAAGGTCATGGGTAGGATAATTCTTCTCATGAACTTTGAGTTGCCTTGAAAGATAGGCAATAACTTTCCCATTTTTCATAAGCACACATCCTAACCCAATTCTCGAGGCATCACAATAAACCACAAAACTACCAGTCCTTTCCGGTAAGGTCAACACCAGAGTGGAAGTAAGTCTATCCTTCAACTCCTGAAAACTCTTCTCGCATGCTCCGGACCATATGAACTTAGCCTTCTTTTGAGTCAAGGTTGTCAATGGAGAGGCAATCGAAGAAACCCCTCAAAATATCTTCTATAGTAACCCGTTAAACCCAAGAAATTTCTAATAACTGAAGGAGTTAGAGGTCTAGGCAAACTCTTGACCGCATCCGTCTTCTTAGGATCTACCTCAATACCCTTACTTGAAACAATATAACCACGAAAATCTATGAACCTTAGCCAAAACTCACATTTGATACAGTTTGCAAAGAGTTGTTGGTCCTTAAGAATTTGCAACACGATCCTCAAATGTTCAATATGCTCATTCTCACTTCTCGAATAGATCAATATATCACCAATGAACAGAATCACAAATATGTCAAGGTATTGTCTAAACACTTTATTCATCAAATCCATAAATGCCACCGGAGCATTAGTCAACCCAAATGACATTACCAAAAACTCATAATGACCATACCGAGTTTGAAAAGCCGTCTTCGGAATATCATCCTCTTTCACCCTCAATTGGTGATAACCCGACCGAAGATCAATCTTAGAGAAGTAACTTGCTCCTTGAAGTTGGTCAAATAAATCATCTATCCTTGGAAAAGGATACTTATTCTTAATGGTCACCTTGTTCAACTGACGATAGTCAATACACATACAAAGAAAACCATCCTTCTTTCTAAGAAACAAAACTTGAGCACCCCATAGAGAGATACTCGGTCGGATGAAACCCTTATCCAATAAATCTTTCAATTGATCTTTCAAATCCTTTAGTTATGCAGGAGCCACACGATAAGGAGGAATAGAAATAGGCTGCGTATCTGGGAGAAGGTCAATATCTAAGTCTATTTCCCTTTCAGGAGGAATACCGAGTAAATCATCTAGGAACACTTCTAGAAACTCATTAACAATGAGGACCGACTCAAAAGTAGGGGTTTCGGAATCTACATCCCTCACCCTAACTAGATGGTAAATGCTACCCTTAGAAATCATCTTTCTAGATTTAAGACAAGAGACAAACTGACCCTTAGGCATACAATTCCCCCTTTCCATTCTAGGATAGGCTCATTCGGAAACTGAAACTTGACTACACGAGTTCTACAATCAATAGAAGCATAACATGCATGCAGCCGGTCTATGCCAAGGATAACATCAAAATCTAGCATATCAAGCTCTACCAAATCAACAGGAGTAACTCTATGGGACAAGGAAACGGGGCACTTTCTATAGACCCTCTTAGCCAGAACAGAGTCACCAACATGAGTAGAGACAGAAAAAGGTGTTAACAACACATACAGAAGAACATCAATTCTCATAGCTACATATGGCATCACAAAAGACAAGGTAGCACCCGGATCAAGTAAAGCATAAACATCAAGTTGGAAGACTTTCAACATACCGGTAACCACATCGGGAGAACCATCTTGCTCACCACGAGTCTGAAGTACATAGAATCGGTTTTGCTTGGGAGTATTGGAACCCGAACCACTAGGAGGAGCTTGCTTGACCTCTCTTCCTTTAGCCGTAAGCATTGGGCAATCCCTTATCTTATTACTACTTTTACTACAACCGAAGCAACCATCTGTGACGGCTAGGCACATACCCTCATGCTTCTTTCCACACTTAGCACAAGTAGACATAGGCAATGATGATCCACTACCATTCCCTCATTGAGGCTTAGGGTTAGACACCCTATCTTTGTTGAATTTAGGAGGAACATTGGAGGAACCTTCACCGAAAAACCTTTGCCAGAATCTAGAATGACCATGACCATAGGACCTTGCATGAGAGAAACTACCATCACCAGTTTTTGCCCTCTTTGTCTCCCTAGACTTTTCCTTAAGTTTCTCCTTTTCGATCTGTTGAGCATGAACCATGAGACGAGAAATGTCAGTGTCATTGATGAGCATTGTGGTACGACATTCTTTAACCACCATTTCAGAAACACCCAAAACAAACTTACTCATCCTTGCCCTAGGATCGGCAACCATTGTAGGGGCATATTTAGATAATTGTGTGAACTTCAAAGCATATTCCTTCACATTCATACCTCCTTGACGAAGGTTAATGAACTCAAGCACCTTTGATTCCCTCATCCCGAGGGGAAAGAATCTATCAAGGAAAGCAACCTTAAACTTCTCCCAATCAATAGGACCCGCATCTTCCAGTCTCCCTTCTTTCCATTGGTTGTACCATATTTAAGCCACACCCTTAAGTTGATAAGCGGCCAACTCTTCCGTTTCCACCGGCGTCACTCCCATGATCATCAACTCCTTATAAATCTCATCAATGAACTCTTGAGGATCTTCCTCAACCTTAGAACCATGAAACTCCGGAGGATTCATCCTAGTGAAGTCCCTCACTTTAGATGCCTCCGCACCCACATTTGGGTTCACGGGAACCACAACCTCCATATTGTGTTGGCCCGTCATGGCTTGAGCCAATACCTGAAAAACAGCCCTAAACTCCGCATTAGTCACTTGCTCGGTCAAAGAGTCAACCAAAAATTGAGGAGCTTCGGGAGGAGCTTCTTGTTCCGTATTCTCCCTCACATTCCTTCTACATAAGCTCTTCGACTAGCCATATACTGTAGAGCATCAGATAAGGATTAGGAGAGAGACCTTATAGAGTAAAACTCTATCGCACAACTTTAGAGTAATGAAATAAGTGGAGTTTCCTAAAAATCTTATAGCCTCTCATTCA
Organism: Solanum etuberosum; assembly: GCA_029582245.1. Lineage (NCBI taxonomy): Eukaryota > Viridiplantae > Streptophyta > Magnoliopsida > Solanales > Solanaceae > Solanum > Solanum etuberosum. Next base: position 28,585 of record JAJONR010000565.1, read on the forward strand.
TAAATGTGGCGCGCTTCACACTCATGAACAAGAATCTACTCGATGTGGCTTATGAGACATCCTAGGACCATTCTAAACCTTGTGCTCTGATTACCAAGTTGGTCACGACCCAGGGGTACACCCTAGATGTAACATGGCGTATAGGACCGCGAGAGACCCCATACAAGCCACTTAGCATTCATTACATAAGAAATATAACAAAAGAAGTAAAGATAACATTTCAAGTCCAAGGTTTTATAAAATTAAAGCAGAAGTCTATAACACTTGTCTCATTAGCAATCTAGTACAATAGAATGAAATTGGGCCTAGCCCATACATCATGTCCAAAACTGAAAGTAAGACATAAACTAAGAACAATGAAAGTCCATCCTCGAAGCATGAGGACTCACCAAAGCTCGGGAATCTCAAAATCAACCACTAGCCACGAAACTGAGAACCCTGTCTGTCGGACCCTACATTTGGGAAAATATAGGCAAGAATATGTGTTAGTACAAAATAATGTACCAAGTATGATAGCCATGCATAAAACATTTAAATCATGCTAAAATAGGACATTTCATGACATGCAATTGACCAAAATAAAACATGATATAAAGGGGTTAGAAAACATAAGTCATAAAACATGGTCAATGCAAGCTAACATCATTAAGTTCTTTGAACACATATGAGATACTTCTTGAAGTAACCTTAGTTCATTATTATTGTGGGAACTAGCCTTAACTGACATAGAGACCATGTGAGATATAACATGATCCCCCGGTGTCTCCCACACCGAAAAGGGTTATCTTACTTGTCAAGGTAAGGACCATGAACTTCTAGATTAAGTGGATCCACTAGCTAATGTCTATCTAGATAATCATCCTATGGGGCACATAGCTAAGGGATAAGGAGATTGCTTCTAGATACCCGACCTCTACTAACGGGAGAGCTTCCATCTCAATATCCTCTCGGTGCTAAGCATAAATCCCACGGAATAGTCATTTCTTACTTGTTCTTATTATCCATGGAAGGGCACGTCATCTTGCCAATCCAAGCTAGGTCATAAGTCATCCATGGAAAGGTATCATTCAAAACCCAATCCAATCTAGGTTTCATTAGGATAACTCTTTATCTTTGATTTATTTAGGTGAGAAGACCTTTCACAATCATGCTTTTATGTGTTTATGAGAAATCATTTCAACAACACAACAACAACATCATCATTGATACTTTACTCTCAAAGCAACCTTTAAACATTTACATAGATTTTATAAGAACATGCATAATTCCACAATTGACCTTTCAAGACTCAAAACCCACATTCAATCATCAAAATTTAGAAAACATGGGTTAGATATGGATTTCATCATAATTTCATGTAAATCTATCAATTCATGCTTGATTTCATAAAACTCCTCTTTCATAATCAAAACCCACATCATATGATCATAATTTGAAAAAACATGAGGATTTCATGGGTTCATAGGGGAATCATCATAAAATCATAGTATTTCATCAATTCATGCAAAAGAGATCATAATTCAATCATTTAAATCAATAATCAAAAGATCCCATGGAAGTTGAAGAAAACCCTAAATCAATTGGGGATTTCTAACTTTGAAAATATGAGGATTTGGGAACTCCATGAATGGACAGAATCCATGGATGAAAACTACCATACCTCAAAGACAAATACTTATCTTTAATGGAGGAATGGAGACTTGACTTGAAACCCTAGGTTGAATCCTTCTTCTTCAAGCTTTCTAGAGAGAGAAATATTTTGGAGCGGAGACTTGTTATTCTTTTAGAAAAATTTTAGAATGATTTCTATTGGGAAAATTTGGGGGTTAAAATACTTATATAGGGTCTTAGTGAAGGGCAAAATGACATAGTATTAAGCTAGACTAATTAGGAAAAGACCCAACTGCCCCTGAAATAACTGTCAACTTACCGACCTACGTACACCTACCGATTGACTGTGCACTGACAGACTGTCCGTCCTGCACCACTGTCGTCCACCGTCTAAGGTCATTGGTGCAGTTTGAGAAATTTTTGATGTGTTTTAATGTACTTTTCTTGATTTTTATATCTTTCGGACATTTACGAGGAAAAATTAATTTTTTTGTTATTTTTCGGATAGTTACGAAAAAGAGTAAAGTTTTGTTCATTTTTGCATTTCGATACTCTAAGTTCATTGGTGCAGTTTGAGAATTTTTTGAAGTATTTTGATGTACTTTTCTTGATTTTTATATCTTTCAGACATTTACAAGGAAAAAATAATTTGTTTGTTATTTTTCGGACAGTTACGAAAAAGTGTAAAGTTTTTTTCATTATTTCGTTTCGATATTCTAAGGTCATTGGTGCAGTTTGAGAATTTTTTGAGGTGTTTTGATGAACTTTGCTTGATTTTTATATCTTTCAGACATTTATGAGGAAAAAATAATTTTTTTGTTATTTTTCGGACAGTTATGAAAAAGAGTAAAGTTTTTTTCATTTTATCATTTCGATATTCCAGGGTCATTGGTGCAGTTTGGGAATTTTCTGAGGTGTTTTGATGTACTTTTCTTGATTTTATATCTTTCGAGCATTTATGAGGAAAAAATATTTTTTTTGTTATTTTTCGGACTGTTAAGAAAAAGAGTAAAGTTTTGTTCACTTTTTCGTTTCGATATTCTACGGTCATTGGTGCAGTTTGAGAATTTTTTGATATACTTTTCTTGATTTTTATATATTTCGGACATTTACGAGGAAAAATTAAAGTTTTTGTTATTTTTCGGACAGTTACGAAAAAGAGTAAAGTTTTGTTCATTTTTTCGTATCGATACTCTAAGGTCATTGGTGCAGTTTGAGAATTTTTTGAGGTGTTTTTATGTACTTTTCTTGATTTTTATATCTTTCGAACATTGAGGAGGAAAAATTAAATATTTTGTTATTTTTCGGATAGTTACGAAAAAGTGTAAAGTTTTGATCATTTTTTCGTTTCGATATTTTAAGGTCATTGGTGAAGTTTGAGAATTTCTTGAGATGTTTTAATGTACTTTTCTTGATTTTTATATCTTTCAGACATTTACGAGGAAAAATTAATTTTTTTGTTATTTTTTGGATAGTTACGAAAAAGAGTAAAGTTTTTTTATTTTATCGTTTCGATATTCTAAGGTCATTGGTGCAGTTTGGGAATTTTCTGTGGTGTTTTGATGTACTTTTCTTGATTTTTATATCTTTCGAACATTTACGAGGAAAGAATAATTTTTTTGTTATTTTTCAGACTGTTAAGAAAAAGTGTAAAGTTTTGTTCATTTTTTCGTTTCGATATTCTACAGTCATTGGTGCAGTTTGAGAATTTTTTGATGTAATTTTCTTGATTTTTATATCTTTCGGACATTTACGAGGAAAAATTAAAGTTTTTGTTATTTTTCGGACAGTTACGAAAAAGAGTAAAGTTTTGTTCATTTTTCGCATCGATACTCTAAGGTCATTGGTGCAGTTTGAGAATTTTTTTAGGTGTTTTGATGTACTTTTCTTGATTTTTATATCTTTCGAACATTTAGGAGGAAAAATTAAATATTTTGTTATTTTTCGAACAGTTACGAAAAAGTGTAAAGTTTTGATCATTTTTTCGTTGCGATATTTTAAGGTCATTGGTGAAGTTTGAGAATTTCTTGAGATGTTTTAATGTACTTTTCTTGATTTTTTATATCTTTCAGACATTTACGACGAAAAATTTAATTTTTTGTTATTTTTCAGACAGTTACGAAAAAAAGTAAAGTTTTTTTCATTTTATCGTTTCGATATTCTATGAACTAACGGAACTACAAAGCTAGGGTTCTGAATTTCATGCAAGAAACTGAGCAACAAAATGATAATCTGATTTGGATCATTCTAATAGCTAAAACCTAACAATTTCTAACATTCAAGAAACCCTAGGTCTAGATAATATCAAGGGAATCAAGATTCTGACTGAATTCTAAGGACCTAATGGGCGAAAGGAACCCACTAGTGAAATCCCACATACATGGTGATAAATTTTACGAAGAAATCTTTCGATTTCGAGGCTGGAATTGATGGAATCTTGCTGCGTTCTTGAACTAGGGTTCTTGACTTCTTACTCCTCTTACGCTATAATTTTTCTAAGTTTTGATGAATGATCTGACTTAGGTAAGTTCTAGTTATATTTCTAGGCTAAAACTGACCATAACTACGTAGTTTAGGGTTTAAACGACGTAGTTTAGGGGTCCAACGCATAAGGAAAAGACCCCTGACTTAACCGCTGTCAGGAGCCACTGACGGACGGGACCGACGGACCGTGGATGGACCGACGGTCCGTGCTGGTCAACCGTCGATGGGGACTGGGACTGGAAACTGGGGCATCAATCAACGTACTTAGCCACGGTCCGTGGCCTGACCTACAGTCCGTGGGTCTGGCCGTGGGTCGTGCCTTAGATGATTTTTTCAGAGCTTTCTGGGGAGGGTTGCAGGTGGCCTCCCACAGACCATCAGCACGGACCGTGGGTCACCCTACGGTCCGTGGGTGGCAACCGTGGGTTGCACCTGCAACTGCTGAAAATCTGCATTTTGGTAGTTCTAGCATACAGGGTGTTACATTATCTCCCCCTTGGGATCATTGGTCCTCGAATGAAGACTAAACTAGCTGAATATGGAGGGAAAGAGCTGCAAACCCTACCACTAATTTCTGAAAACTGATTTCTGACTGAACTGAGTTCCAAAGACATGCAAATACGTAGAAAATGCAAGTACAAACTGAAGGAACATGATACTAAGACTGAATCTGCGCATGAATGACTGAAAAACTGAAGAGGAACTATTACCTCAAGCTGGAGTGGAATCGGAAGGAAAGAGATGAGGATACTTGGCCTTCATGGCTGCTTCTGCTTGCCAAGTAGCTCCCTCTACGGACTGAATCCACAAAACCTTAACTGAAACGACTTCTTTGTTTCTCAACCTTCTAACCTGATGATCAAGAATCTCAACTGGCACATCCTCATAAGTGAGGCTATCTTTCACAGCCACACTCTCTAAAGGTACTATGGATGCTGGATCACCACACATTTCTTCAACAATGAAACATGAAAGACCGGATGCACTGCTGGTAGTTCTGCTGGAAACTCTAACTCGTAAGCCACTTTACCAACCCTTTTCAAGACCTTGTAAGGGCCTACATATCTAGGACTGAGCTTTCCTTTCTTGCCAAACCTCATCACCCCCTTCATAGCTGACACTTTCAGGAAAACCCAATCATCAATTTGGAACTCTAAGTCCCTTCTCCTTAAATCTGCATAAGACTTCTGACGACTGTGGGCTGTCTTAAGTCTATCTCTAATGAGCTGCACTTTTTCCATAGCATCATGAACCGAATCTGGTTCTATCAAGGCTGCTTCACCTACTTCAAACCAACCAACTGGAGATCTACATCTACGCCCATATAATGCCTCATAAGGGGCCATCTGGATGCTGGAATGATAACTATTATTGTAGGCGAACTCTATAAGAGGAAGGTTATCATCCCAACTACCCTTGAAGTCGATCACACAAGCTCTCAACATGTCCTCTAAGGTCTGAATGGTACGCTCTGCCTGAAAATCCGTCTCTGGATGAAATGTTGTGCTAAGATTAACCTGAGTACCAAGACCTTTCTGAAACGACTTCCAGAAATGAGAGGTAAACTGAGGACCTCTATCTGAGATGATAGACAAAGGAACCCCATGCAACCTGACTATCTCATTGATGTAAAGATTGGCGTAGTCCTCCGCCAAATCTGTAGTCTTGACAGCCAAAAAGCATGCAGACTTAGTAACTCTGTCGACAATCACCCAAATGGAGTCATGCTGTCTGCGAGTACGAGGTAATCCTGTAATGAAGTCCATGTTGATCACTTCCCACTTCCAAGTAGGAATGTTGATCTCTTGAGTCATACCCCTAGTTTCTGATGTTCTACCTTCACTTGCTGACAATTGGGGCACTTAGCCACAAAATCTGCTATATCCCTCTTCATGCCATTCCACCAAAAGACTTTCCGCAGATCACGGTACATCTTAGTGGCGCAAGAATATGCTGTCTCAACTCGCCCACATTAGGAACACATAATCGACCCTGATAGCGAAGCACACCATCTCCCCCTTGGGAGAATACCTCAACTCTCTGTTGATGGACTGCACCCTTTAGTTGAATCAATATCGGATCACTGTCTTACTTTTCCTTAACCTCCGCTACCAATGAAGATTCTGACCCATTCTGAGCTGTTACACCACCATCTGATATGCTCATAAGACGAACTCCTAAGCAAGCAAGTCTGTGAACATCCTTGGCTAGTTCTTTTCTTTCTTCCTCCACATGTGCTACACTACCCATAGATAGTCTTCTAAGAGCATCTGCTACTACATTGGCCTTACCAGGATGGTTATGCACACTTATGTCGTAGTCCTTGAGGAACTCAAGCCATCTCCTCTGGCGAAGATTCAACTCTTTCTGGGTGAATACATACTGAAGGCTTTTATGGTCTGTGAACACATCTACGTGAACACCATAAAAGTAATGTCTCCAAATCTTAAGTGCACACACCACTGCTGCAAGCTCGAGGTCATGAGTCGGATAGTTCTTTTCATGCACCTTAAGCTGTCTAGAAGCATATGCTATAACCTTATCTCGCTGCATCAACACATAACCTAGTCCGACCCTGGATGCATCACAATAGATCACATAACCATCTGAACCCTCTGGTAGAGTCAAAACAAGAGCTGTAGTCAACCTAGTTTTCAGTTCTGCAAAGATTTTCTCACAATAATCTGACCACTAAAATTTGACCTTTTTTCTGAGTCAACTTAGTCAATGGAGAGGCTATGGATGAAAATCCTTCCACAAACCTTCTGTAATAACCTGCTAAACCCAAGAAACTTCTGATATCTGTTGGAGAGGTAGGTCTGGGCCATTGTTTCACTGCTTCTATTTTTTGGGAATCCACTCGGATTCCTTCGCTACATACTATTGCCCGAGGAAAGCAACTGATTGTAACCAAATCTCACATTTGCTAAACTTAGCAAACAACTGGTGATCTTTGAGAGTTTGCAGAATAACTCTCAAATGAGTCGCATGTTCTTCCTCATTCCTAGAGTAAATGAGGATATCATCAATAAAGACGATAATGAACAAGTCCAAATACTACTTGAACACTCTGTTCATCAAGTCCATGAAAGCTGCAGGAGCATTGGTTTGTCCAAATGACATAAGTACAAATTCATAATGACCATACCGAGTTCTGAAGGCTGTTTTCAGAATGTCACTATCTCTGACTCTGAGCTGATGATAACCGGATCTGAGGTCTATCTTTGAGAAATGACTAGCACCCTTAAGTTGGTCGAACAAGTCATCAATCCTGGGATGGGATACTTATTCTTGATTGTGACTTTGTTCAACAGCCGATAGTCAATGCACATCCTGATAGAACCATCTTTCTTTTTCACAAACAACACTGGTGCACCCCATGGCGAAATACTAGGTCTGATGAAGCCCTTATCTAGAAGGTCTTTCAACTACTCTTTCAATTCCTTAAGCTCAGCTGGAGCCATTCTGTAAGGAGGAATAGAAATAGGCTGGGTATCTGGAGGGAGATCAATTCCAAAGTCGATTTCCCTTTCGGGAGGAACTCTGGGAAAATCTTCTGGAAACATTTCTGGGAACTCATTAACTACTGGAACTGACTCAAGAGTTGGGGTTTCGGAGCTTGAATCCTTAACCCTAACTAGATGATAGATATACCCCTTGGAAATCATCTTTCTAGCCTTAAGGTAAGAAATGAATCGACCCATATGCGCTAAGCTACTACCCTTCCATTCTAAGATTGGTTTGCCTGGAAACTGAAAAAGAATAATCCTAGTTCTACAATCGACTGAGGCATAACATGAATGTAACCAATCCATGCCTAGAATGACATCAAAGTCTACCATTTCTAACTCTAAAAATTGGCTGAGGTGACTTTCTGAGAGACTGTGACGGGCAATTTTTGTATACCCGTCTAGCTATAACTAGGTCACCGACTAGAGTAGAGACTGAGAAGGGTTCTGAGAGAGTTTCTGGACTAACATCGAAATTGACTACTATATAGGGAGTTACAAAGGAAAGAGTAGCCCCTGGATCTAACAAAGCATAAACATCTAAGTTAAAGACTCGTAACGTACCAGTGACCACATCAGGAAAATCTTCCTGATCCTGGCGAGCCTGAAGAGCATACAACCTGTTTTGGCGCTGACCGCCACCTGTACTAGATGAGTTACCCTGCTGAGTCGGGCGACCTACTGGTGCTGCTGAAGTTGTGGAATGAGCTCTACCATTATTACCTCCTTGACCCTATTTAGAAGGACAATCTTTCAACCTGTGACCAGACTGACCACACCCAAAACATCCTTCCTTTCCTGCAAGACACTCGCTCGGATGGTTCTTACAATACTTAGGACAAGTTGGGTAGGTTCTGGTACCTGAAACACTCTTGTGAGACTTAGAGCCTGATGCCCTACCTTTCCGATCTTGTCGGAACCTGGAGGATGGAACACTAGCTGATGAAGGTGCCGGAGCTGAAGATTTCTGCTGAATTTGAGAGCGATTTCCACCACCCGATTTCTGTTGGGAGTACTCATAGTTACCTGTTCTAGCTTTCTTGTTGTCCTTAGCTATTTCCTTAAGCTTATCTCCCTCAACCTGCTGAGCATGAGTCATAAGCCTAGAGATGTTCATATTTTCTAGCAATATAACATTCCTACACTCTGGTTTCACTAAGTCTGACACTCCATACAAAAACTTGTTCATTTGAGCCCTGGAATTGGCAACCATGTGAGGAGCATACTTGGAGAGTTGGGTGAACTTGAGTCCGTACTCTTGGACTGTCATGTTACCTTGTCTTAATTTCATGACTCCTGAGCTCTTGCCTCCTCAACTCTCTTGGGAAGAACCTGTCTAGAAAAGTCTCACTAAAGCATTCCCAAGTGATAAGAGCTGCATCTGTAACCCTGTTCTCTTTCCATTGAGTATACCAGATATGAGCTACATCCTTAAGCTGCTAGGATGCCAACTCTACCCTATCATTACATGTCACTTGCATCACTCCAAAGATCTTCTTGACCTCATCTATGAAGTTTTGGGGATCCTCACCAATCTGCGATCCTAAGAACTCAGGCGGATTCATCCTAACAAAATCACGAACTCTAGTTGCAGCTGACCCAACATTAGCATTTGCAGGAGTTGGAACCTGCTGGTTGTTCTAGTTAGTCACACTCTGAGCCAAAAGTTGGATAGCATTTCGAAACTCTGCATTCGAAACTTCCTGATCTGGGACTAGAGGAGCTGCGTTTGCATTCTTGGCATTAGCTCTACGAGGAAGCATGATCTGAAACGCATAACGTCGAGTTAGAAATGAAGAATTAGATCATACCTTACGCACGATAAGAGTAACAAGAAAATGAAGTTTTTCCTAAAACACTTCGTAGCCTCCCTCTCATTAGATGTGCTGCACTTCACACCCATGAAAAGGACTCTACTCAGTGCGGCTTTACTGACATCCTAGGACACTTAAATCTAGTGCTCTGATACCAAGTTTGTCACACTCCGAAGCTACCCCCAGGACGCGGATACGGGACCTAGGATCACGAGTGACCCCAAGCTAACCCTGCTTTGGCATATCATAAGAAAACTGAATATTCTATAACAATAAAACTGATACGGAAACTAAATCATGAAATGATGGGGAATACCCATTTCTATCTGAATAAATAATCTGAGAAGAGTTCAATAACAACTGAAGATAAAACTCAAAACTAAAGCTGAAACTAACTTGTCTGAAATAAAGCCTCTACTGACTAGAAATCTAGAAAAAACTGAAACTAAAAGCAAAGAAAGATAATTATGTCACTCGTCCTCGAAGAATGAGGACTCACCACTGATGCTGCTGAACTGAAGATCGGGAACCGATCTATGCGTGATCTGGAAGCTGAGAACCTGAACCACATCACGAGAAGATGTAGCGCAGAGTATGCGTCAGTACTTGAAAGGTACTGAGCATGCTGATAGAGTAAAGCTAAACAATAATCATAACTGAACAAAGCAATAAGAGCAATGATATAATCTGAACTAAATGTAAGTACTGAAATATATTGAATACTGAGCTAACTGGATGCAATGACCAAGTACATGATATGCTGAGACTGAATACTGAATTATAACTAATGACCCGGTCAATGCACTAGAATTTGACTGTACTGAGGAGCTACTAATAACCGACATAAAACCACATGAGCTAAATGTGGAGTCCGATGTATACGCCCCATCGAGAGGACCCAATATATCCTGCCAGAGGTATAAAGGCATGACTAGCGTGATCACTAAAATGATGCCCACAGAGGGGACTTACAACCTACAGGGCACGTAGTTCTAGGACTATGAAGGTACGCTGGAACCCTAGTCCACTCGGTATTAAGCTACTCCCAATTGATAGTGAAATTAACACATTATGACTGAATTCTGTAATACTGGATAGCTCGATATTCTGACATGCAAACTCTGAGAATGCAACAATTATATCTGATAATATGGCATTTGTAAACTGCAGCATGTATATAACTATAATAACTAGCCTAGTATGTGTAATTCATGAACTAACGGAACTACATAGCTAGGGTTCTGAATTTCATGCAAGAAACTGAGCAACAACATGATAATTTGATTTGGATCATTCTAACAGCTAAAACCCAACAATTTCTAACATTCAAGAAACCCTAGGTCTAGATAATATCAAGGGAATCAAGATTCTGACTGAATTCTAAGGACCTAATGGGCGAAAAGGAACCCACTAGTGAAATCCCACATACTTGGTGACAAATTTCACGGAGAAATCTTTCGATTTCAGGCTGGAATTGATGGAATCTTGCTGCGTTCTTGAACTAGGGTTCTTGACCTCTTACTCCTCTTACGCTCTAATTTTCTAAGTTTTGATGAATGATCTGACTTAGGTAAGTTCAAGTTATGTTTCAAGGCTAAACCTGACCAAAACTACGTAATTTAGGGTTTAAACGAAGTAGTTTAGGGGTCCAACGCATAAGGAAAAGACCAAAAGACCCCTGACTTAACTACTGTCGGGAGCCACTGACGGACCGGACAGACGGACCGTGGATGCACCGACGGTCCGTGCTGGTCAACCGTCGATGGGGACTGGGACTGGAAACTTGGGCATCGATCCACGGTCCGTGGGTCGTGCCTTAGACAAATTTTTCAGAGCTTTCTGGGAGGGTTGCAGGTGGCCTCCCACGGACCACAAGCACGGATCGTGGGTCACCCTACGGTCCGTGGATGGCAACTATGGGTTGCACCTGCAACTGCTGAAAATCTGCATTTTGGTAGTTCTAGCATACAGGGTGTTACATCATTGGTGCAGTTTGAGAATTTTTTGAGGTGTTTTGATGTACTTTTCTTGATTAATATATCTTTCAGACATTTACGCGGAAAAATTAAATTTTTTATTATTTTTCGAATAGTTACGAAAAAGGGTAAAGTTTGGTTCATTTTTTCGTTTCGATATTCTAAGGTCATTGGTGCAGTTTGAGAATTTTTTGAGTTGTTTTGATGTACTTTTCTTGTTTTTTATATCTTTCGTACATTTACGAGGAAAAAATAATTTTTTTGTTATTTTTCGGACAGTTACGAAAGAGAGTAAAGTTTTGTTCATTTTTTCGTTTCGATATTCTAAGGTCATTGGTGCAGTTTGAGAAATTTTTGAGGTGTTTTGATGTACTTTTCTTGATTTTTATGTCTTTCGGACATTTACGAGGAAAAAATAAATTCTTTGGAAGTTACGAAAAAGAGTAAAGTTTTATTCATTTTTTCGTTTCGATACTCTAAAGTCATTGGTGCAGTTTGAGAATTTTTTGAGGTGTTTTGATGTAGTTTTCTTGATTTTTATACCTTTCGGACATTTACGAGGAAAAAATAATTTTTTTGTTATTTTTCGGACAATTACGAAAAAGAGTAAAGTTTTGTTCATTTTTTCGTTTCGATATTCTAAGGTCATTGGTGCAGTTTGAGAATTTTTGAAGTGTTTTGATGTACTTTTCTTGATTTTGATATCTTTTTGATATTTACGAGGAAAAATTAATTTTTTTGTTAGTTTTCGGACAGTTACGAAAAAGGGTAAAGTTTTGTTCATTTTTCGTTTCGATATTCTAAGGTCATTGGTGCAGTTTGAGAATTTTTTGAGGTGTTTTGATGTACTTTTCTTGATTTTTATATCTTTCAGATATTTACGAGGAAAAAAATATATTTTTTGTTATTTTTCGGACAGTGACGAAAAAGTGTAAAGTTTTGTTCATTTTTTCGTTTTGATATTCTAAGGTCATTGGTGCATTTTGAGAATTTTTTGATGTACTTTTCTTAATTTTTATATCTTTCGGACATTTACGAGGAAAGAATAATTTTTTTGTTATTTTTTGGACAGTTATGAAAAAGAGTAAAGTTTTGTTCATTTTTTCTTTTCGATATTCTAAGTTCATTGGTGCAGTATGTGAATTTTATGAGGTGTTTTGATGTACTTTTCTTGATTAATATATCTTTCAGACATTTACGAGGAAAAAATAATTTTTTTGTTATTTTTCGGACAGTCACGAAAAAGGGTAAAGTTTTGTTCATTTTGTCGTTTCGATATTCTAAGGTCATTGGTGTAGTTTGAGAATTTTTTGATGTGTTTTGATGTACTTTTCTTGATTTTTATATCTTTCGGAAATTTACGAGGAAAAAATAAATTTTTTGTTATTTTTCGGATAGTTACGAGAAAGAGTAACGTCTTTTTAATTTTTTCGTTTCGATATTCTAAGGTCATTGGTGCAGTTTGAGAATTTTTTGAGGTGTTTTGATTTACTTTTCTTGATTTTGATATCTTTCGAATATTTACCAGGAAAATTAAATTTTTTATTATTTTTCGGACAGTTACGAAAAAGTGTAATGTTTTGTTCATTTTTTCGTTTCAATATTTTATGGTCATTAGTGCAGTTTGAGAATTTTTTGAGGTGTTTTGATGTAATTTTCTTGATTTTTATATCTTTTGGACATTTACGAGGAAAAATTAAATTTTTTGTTATTTTTCGGACAGTTACGAAAAAGTGTAAAGTTTTGTTAATTTTTTCGTTTTGATATTCTAAGGTCATTGGTGCAGTTTGAGAATTTTTTGAGGTGTTTTGATGTACTTTTCTTGATTTTAATATCTTTCGAACATCTACGAGGAAAAAATAATTTTTTTGTTATTTTTCGGACAGTTAAGAAAAAGTGTAAAGTTTTGTTCATTTTTTTTCGTTTCGATATTCTAAGGTCATTGGTGCAGTTTGGGATTTTTTTGAGGTGTTTTGATGTACTTTTCTTGATTTTTATATCTTTCGAACATTTACGAGGAAAAAATAAATTTTTTGTTATTTTTCGGACAGTTTCGAAAAAGAGTAAAGTTTGGTTCATTTTTTTGTTTCGATACTCTAAGGTCATTGGTGCAGTTTGAGAATTTTTTGAGGTGTTTTGATGTACTTTTCATGATTTGGGGTCCTAACCTACGGACCCTCGACCACAGACCGTGGACCTACTGACGGTCCGTTGGTCAGGTTGTGGATCTAGGCTCCTGAGCATAAAAATGGGTGACCAACCACAGACCACACCTACGGTCCGTGGTCCCATCCACGGGCCGTGGGTGGCCCCCGTCTAATGGTATCTGCAACTACCCCCATGAGTTTTGAAAATTGTGACATGCTTGATTTTTCATTGATAATTATTTGAGGACTGATTGTGTTCAATATTGATGTCTTGATAAGTACTCATGTTGAGCATGGTGTATAGTGTTGGTGTTGCGAGAATGAAATTTATGTGGTTGCGCTTTTGAGTGATCTCTTTAAATCTTTTGTTGACTAGCTGCATTTTGATGTAAATCTTGCAATGAACATCGCATGAACACGTTTGATATTTTTGGGATATGCTATATGAGTGTATTTCGAAGTGCCATGTGTGGTGAGGTCTTACTTTAAAACATGTATGTGGAATCCTAGAATTTGCCTTGTTTGTCTAATTGTCTAAACCTTGATAAATGTAAGGCGTGATCTTGGGTAAAAATTCTAAGAGTGAATCCAAATGTTCATAATCCTTTGTGACTAATTTTTGGGGGCGTGCATCATTTTGGCACCATTTGAGCCTAAACCATTTGTTGACAAAACCAAGCTAAAACTTGTTTAGCCAAATTGTCCCTACCTTCTCACCCAAGATGCTTTTCGAAGCATTGTTATGTTTGAATATCCAACTTAGGCCAAAAGCCTAAGTTGGGGGCGTGGAAAGAAAGGAGGAGTGAAAGCTAAGTAAAGGGCAAGGAAAGATGAAATGAGACTCAACTTTGAAGTTTATTACAAAAAGAAGGGACCCTACGTATAAAAAAAGAGAAAGAGTCATTGTGATGAAAACATTTTGAAAATGGAAATGAAAAAGAGAAGTGATGAAATAAAGGGAATTCTAAGTAAAATGAGTGAAAAGTCAAAGTTTGAGTTCTCAAATTGAAAAGAATGAAAAGAACTTGAGAAGAGGTGAAGATAATTGCAACAATGCTTTGAAAAGGTGAAGTCACATAGCCAAATTGATCATACCTTAACCCTTAGCCCCATTACAAGCCTAAAAGACCCTTGAGATCTTGCATGAAATAGGTTTTGTGATGATTGGAAAGTATGGGCAAAACTGTGGGATGAAGCTTGCATGCATTTCGCTTTTGAGAGAGTGAGAGTTGCATTAATTCCTTATTTCTTTGTTGATTTGCTTTGTGAGAGCATGGAATCGTTTGTGAAGGCACTTGAATGCATTTATTGAAACATAGTCTTGCATTATAAAAGAAGTTAAAGTGAGCTTGAGCTTGTATTGAAACTGGCTAGTCATCATTTGAAGCTTTTTGATCATGATTGAGTGTAACATGTTGTTGAGAGTAGTCTTGTAATGACACTTGCATGTTAGCTCTCATTATATACTGTTGTAGACACCCTTATTGAGCTAATTGTGTTCTTGATTTACTTGAGGACAAGCAAAAGTTTTAGTTGGGGGTGTTGATGAGTGGTAGATTTGCACTCATTTGAGGCCTATTTATCTCAATAATTAGTGTTCTCAATGACTAATTTTTTCCTATTCTGATGATATTTTGATGATTTGCAGCTATGAAGGCTAATGGACAAAGCAAGAATGTTTGTTTGAAAGAATGGTCAAAAATGCAAAAATAAAAGTGCAAACTATACATCGATGATCGCTAAACAAGAAAGACGAATCATCTAGTGAGCATGAACTCGCCTAAAGTGACA
The DNA here is from genome assembly GCA_029582245.1 of Solanum etuberosum. Taxonomy (NCBI): domain Eukaryota; kingdom Viridiplantae; phylum Streptophyta; class Magnoliopsida; order Solanales; family Solanaceae; genus Solanum; species Solanum etuberosum. The sequence goes on from JAJONR010000565.1 coordinate 43,917, forward strand.
GTGCACAAAACTTGTGTTTATCAAGACAGGTCAGCAAACTCCAAAATAAAGGGTGATTCACCGAATGAGAAGGATGACATTGTTGACCATCGACGAAAGCGAAAGTGGAAGGAGAAAAATTGAAGGCTCAAAAGGCGAACTAAGGTGGTACTTGGCGATACGCAGAATGTGAAAGACAGACTTGAACGAGCTCGCTGACTGAGGTTCAAACACCTGAAGCCTAGAGCAAGAGAAGGTGAGCTGAAGCTTGATCGGTGATTTTCCGAATGAACTTCGCGAACCCAAATAACGTCGCCCAAAGGGTAACGTGCTGAGATTTGGTCAAAATTTTGGGAAACTATAAATAGCCCAAAGGAGAGAAAAGAAGGGAGTTCGGAAAAGTGAGAGTTTTAAGAGGTTAGAGTTTTGAGAAGTTTAAGAGAAAGAAATACTTACTTTGTGAAGAACACTTTCTAGCTTTAGGGTTTTTCAACTTTGCTCTTGAAATTGACAAATTGAAGTTGAATTCAAAGTGGGTTTGCTTGTAATTGCTTAATTACATGTTACCATGGTTGCTTTCATGGAAGGTATAATTTCTTTAGTTTTGTGATGGGTGGATAAAACCCCAAGATCTAGAGTGCAATTATGGGGTTCGATGTTGATTCAATGTAGTGGATATTGTGTTATGCTCTGTTTTGCTGCTGTTCATGAATTTGGGCTAATTAACATGGGGTTAACTTATGAGTTAAGGTTGCAAAGTTAATTCCTACTTCCGGTCTCTAGTCGATGCTCGAAAGAGATTGATTGGAGTGTGTAAGTAGTTCGATACTAGCAATTTAGGTTTGATGTCTATAACTTTCTTTCAAATAGAGGTTATGAGTTGAATCTATTTGCCTTATTTCTGCATCGAAAGAGAGAATAAAGTAAGGTATTCGATTGTTTAGATTGGCATATAGGTGAGACCGGAAGGAGATTCTATGCAAGGATGCTATGAGACCGAAAGAAGATTAGCGTCATTGAAGATGATTTTGCCTACTCATGAATTTTCATCACTATAGAGGAACACAATTACCCCTATATGACATTGATCTCCAATCCCGCACCCCTAGATTGCTTGTTACTTTTTTAATTCCCTGTAATTTTAGTTTAATTGTGACAATTGATAACTAAATCATTTTATTGAATTGGTGGAACCATTCACCCACTTGCTTTTACTACTACAATTGAATGATTTTACAATCCAAATTTTTTGATAAAATTCTCTACGATATACCATTCCTTGTGGGATTCGACCCCGACTCTTCGTTAGGTATTTTATTGATGAAAACCGTTGTCTCTTTTAATTGGTTTAAAGAGTACATTTGAGCGTTATCAGTAACCACCCTAACTTTTTAAATTTGAGAACATTCAATTTTTTCGTCTTCCCAAAATTATTTTTTTAGAATGTCCCTTTCAGAAGAAACTATCTAGTTTAGAGGTAGAAAGACTTTTTCTGATAGATCCTTTCTAGTTGGTAACGGTGTTTTGTTGGTGTGAACAAACAATTTGGGTACCTAATAAGTAGGAAATCGAGAATTCCATTTGTTGTTAACTAACTGCTAAATATACTAATACTAGTGATATAGAAAAGGCAAGTGGGGAGGAAACTAGGTTAGTAAGAGGGGAAATATAGAAAGAAAAAGGAACATAAGGAGCTAATTTTGGCTTTCCAATTGAACACATAAATCCTTGGTAATGGGTGTACAAGATTCAACTATCCACTAGTCGAAAGGCTATAGAGCTTGCTTAATCAAGCTTAAAAATGACAAGCATGTCGTGTAGGACCCAACACAAGCAACATTAATGTAATGTTCACCAATTGTCCAGTCCTATTCTAGGAGCCAGCACAAGTAACATAAATGAGGAGGCGGATATGCATATGCTTGCCTTTATACCATGCATTACTCAGAGATTTTAAAGCTTCATTTCCCATATGAAGGCATGCACTAGAAGATAACAAGAGCTGGGGACACCATCCTTCACCTACTTTTCGGTGCTGGAAAGTTGTTTTACTCTCTTTTGAAGTAACACCCCATATCCGGAAAGAGGAAATGAACCAAATTTTGGTAAGTTGTAGGTGCCAGCCACAGAGGCCAAACACGGCCCGTGGACTAAACCACGGACCGTAGGAGGGTCCGTGGGTTGGCCACCCTGCAAGGAGAATTGAGGTCCAGGACCACGGCTCGACCTACAGAGCGTAGGTCAGACCACGGTCCGTGGTTCACTGGACAAAAGTGTGGTTTTTGATGACCAACCATGGTCCACCAGGATGGGCCATGGGTCAGACCACGGTCCGTTGACTGGGGTCTGTGGATGTTTAGCTGTCAGTTATTTTCAGGGTTAGTTGGGTCTTTTCCTAATTAATTAGTTCCTATACTACGTCGTTTTGCCTATATTTAGGACCCCTATATAAGCCTTTTAACCTCCAAATTCACCCCATTTAATTCATTCTTCCAAATTCTCAAAAGAAACCAACTCCTCTCCAAATATTCTCTCTTTAAAAACTTGAAGAAGAAGAAGAAGGATTCACCTAGGGTTTCAAGCTAAGGTTCCAATTCCTCCATTGAAGGCTAGCATTTAGACTCAAGGTACGATAGTTTTCATCCATGGATTTCTTCCATCCATGGAGTTCCTAAATCTCACTATTTCAAAAGGTAGAATTGCCCAATTGAGTTAGGGTTTTCATCAATTATCATGGGTTCTCTTTATTATTGATTTAAATGATTGAATTATGATCTATTATGCATGAATTGATGATACATGATGATTTTATGATGATTTCCCCATGAACCCATGTAATCCCCCATGTTTTCAAGTTATGAACTATATGTTGTGGGATTTTGATCTTCAAGGAGGAGTTTTATGAAATTGAGCATGTATTGCAAGCTTTAAATGTATTTATGATGAAATCCATGTCTAACCCATGTTTTCTAAGAGTTTATGATTGAAAGTGGGTTTTGATCTCAAGAGGTAAATTATGGACTTATGCATTGTTTATGAAATCTATGCAAATATTTTAAGGGTGCTTTGAGAGTAAGGTACCAATGATGATGTTGTGTTGTGAAAGGACATTCCCACTAAAACACATAGTAGCATGATGTGAAAGGGTTTCTCACATAGAAAGGATTCGTAGATTGAAAGGCTTTCTCACCTAATTGAATCAAAGACTAGGAGCTATATTAATGAAACTAGCTTGAATTGGTTGTCCAAGGGCACCTCTTCATGAGTAATGAAGTCAAGTAAGAAATGACTATTCTGTGGTAATTTATGCTTAGCACCGAGTGGATATTGATAGTGAGATGCAAGCTCTCCCGTTACTAGAGGCCGGGTTTCCAAAGTAATATCATGAGATGGAAGCTCCCCCGTTAGTAGAGGCCGGGTTTCTAGTAACAACCTCCTTATCCCATAATTATGTGCCCCCATAGGTTGATTAGCTAGTGGATCCAGTTAAGCTAGAAGTTCAAGGTTCTACCTTAGGCAAGTAGGACACCTCTTTTCGGTGTGGGGTAGACACCAGATTCCATGTTATAGCTCACATGGTCTCAATGTTGGTTTAGGCTAATTCCCCACAAGTAATAATGAACTAAGGTTACTTTAAGAAGTATCGCATATGAATTCGAAGCTTTTAAAGAAGAAGTTAGCTTGCATTGACCATGATTTATGATGTATGTTTTATAACTCTTTCATATTATGTTTTAGCTTGGTCAATTGCATGGCATGAAATGAAATGTTCCTTTTTGGCACGATTAAAATGTTTTATGCATGCGTATCATTCCTTGGTACATTGTTTTGTACTAGCACATAATCTTGCCTATATTTCTCCCAAATGTAGGGTCAGATATTCAGGGTGCTCAGTTTCGTGGCTAGTTGGTGATTTGATTGATTCCCGAGCTTTGGTGAGTCCTCATGCTTCGAGGACGGACTTTATTGTTTTAGTTTGTTTCATGTATTTCTCTTTTGGACATGATGTATGGGCTAGGCCCAATTTCATTCTATTGTATTAGATGGCTATGATGAGACATGAGTTTAGACTTCCGCTTTCGTTTTATAAAATGTTTCTTACTTGGACTATTGTTTTACTCTTATTATTCTATTTATTATGTTATGAGAGCTAAGTGTCTTGTATGGAGTCCTTGGAGGTTTTATACACCATGTTACATCTAGGGGGTATTCCTGGGTCGTGACAAACTTGGTAATCAGAGCACAAGGTTTAGAATGGTCCTATGATGTCTCATAATCCACGTCTAGTAGAGTATTATTCATGAGTGTTAAGTGCGCCATATTTATGAATGAGAGGCTACAAGATGATTAGGAAACTCCACTTCTTTCATTACTCTTAAGTCGTGCTAATCCTTATTCTATGTTCTTCAAGAAATGGCTATCCGAAGAGCTTATGCTAGAAGGAATGTGAGGGAGAATGCGGAACAAAAAGTTCCTCCCCAAGCTCCTCAAGTTTCGGTCGATCCTTTGGCCGAGCATATTTCTAATGCGGAATTTAGGGCTGCTTTTCAAGTGTTAGCTCAAGAGGTTACAGCTCAAGCCAATAGGGAGGTTGTGGTTCCCGCAAGCTCAAATGTGAATTCGGTGGCTTCAAGGGTGAGGGACTTCACAAGGATGAATCCTCCGGAGTTTCATGGTTCCAAAGTTGAGGAAGATCCTCAAGAGTTTATCGATGAGGTCTATAAGGTTTTGATGATCATGGGAGTTACGCCGGTGGAAAAAGTTGGTCGATTACCAATTGAAAGGTGTGGCTCAAATTTGGTATAATCAATGGAAGGAAGGGAGACCGGAAGATGTGGGTCCTCTTAATTGGGAGAAATTTAAGGCCGCGTTTCTTGATAGGTTCTTTCCCCTTGAGATGAGGGAAGCTGATTAACATATCAACTACACCTCATCCGATACTAGGTGTAGACGATCGTTAAGCAGTATAAACCCAACAAAAGAGTTGGGGTCGATCCCATAGAGAGTAGTTTTGTTTTGAATTCAAATATGAAGTTACAATAGTGATTTTTGTAGCTGAAGGAATAAAGGTTTTTGAAAACTATTAATAAAATGTAAAGGGTGACATCAATGTCAAGATAATGAGCTTTTAGATCAGTAATCAATCTCAACAATTAATTAAGAACAATCGAATGGAAGAAGTATACTTGGGGGATTGACCAATCAATTGCTAACTCAACTCAATAGGTGTTAATTGATAATCAAAAGTGCTAATTCTTCGTGGGTATGATAAACTTTAGATGAGGTACCTTTCTCTCGAACAACTACCTCGCTTCAATTGAGTTATCTCGAACCTCAATGTGCTAAGCATGGAGACCAGCCCACAACCTCACTACATTCACTCTCTCGAGCTAAATACATAGAATGAGTCTAGGAATTCACTCTCTCAAGCTGAACCCACCATAACCCAATAACTAAGAGTGCCAACTTATCACATTAGTTTCACACTTATCTCTCAAGCAAGCATACAACACTAAATAAATTGAAATAAACAATCAATAGAGTAGTTAAACCACAACAATAAGTCAGACCCAATTCAAATTAACACTAAAATTGATAACAACAAACACCCATCAAGCCAAAATCAGCAATTAATCACATTGTCAAACCCCCAAGATTGGGGTTTTAGCTAATCATCATAAAAGAAAGAAATTCTGTACCTAATACATGCTGCATAGCTGGGTACTGAAAATCAAAATTCTAAGATGAATAATATATGTTCTATTACAACACCCGATTCAAGTATCTCTGGAAAAATTCCCTTAAAATCAATAAGTATAGTGTTTTTGTTCTCTCTATTTCGTTCCACAATGCCTCTCCCCTTTCTCTCTCTTCCAAAAATCAATTTATACAGATCTGAGATGTGGATTTTTAGGGTCGATCGGCGAGGAAATTCGGGTTTCGCCGACCAATTGGCGACTCACTGATCGTTTTTGGCCATCGCCTTATTTTCTTCACATCTTCATTCGTAATACGCTGTAACTTAAGGCGATCTACATCGGGATCGCCGATCACATCGGTGATCCTCCCTATAGTCCTTTTGCTCGCCAATTCAAATTTATCTTTGTCTCGTTCAGTGCATTCGGCGGTACACTCAAGTTTCACCGATCCGCCGATATGGATCACGGTTCACCTAACTTTCTCTCGTTTCAGGTACTGTGTACTGTAAAATTAGGCGGGCTGGGAGGTAACTCGGTGATTCGCCGAGTGCTCTTGGCGATCCGCAGGTTTGCTTTTCTTCCTTTCTTTGGCTTGTTTTGTCCCTTTTTGCTTGTTAGTGTCCTTGCTTTCCCCCCCAATCCCTATACCTGAAAATCAAGGTATTAACACCAGTTTATAGCATAAATTAGGCATTTTAGGACACTAAATCTACTAAAACAAAGCCCTAAATGAGTCCAAATCTAGGACTCATCAACACCCCCAACATAAACTTTTGCTTGTCCTCAAGTAAAATTCAAGATCAGCAGTTCAAAAAGGATGTCTCAAATAGTGCTGCATAAGACTCAACATGAATGCACACAACAAGGTTCAATTTACTCATGCAATGATCAATTGTGCACTCAAAGATTTAAATTGTGACTCACCATTACCAAAGATGCTCAAGTTCACATTACTTGCTTCAAATGCAAGTTCAAGCTCAACAAAGGTACTCAAATGCCCTCACAACAAAGATGATTCCTTATTCACACACAATTTCTCAACAATTTCAAGTTCTGATATCACATACAACTCTCACACTCCCAAAGATGAACACATGCATGACTTCACCCATAGGTTTGCCTTTATTTTCCAATCAACATTTGTTTCAGCTCACTCAAGATCACCAAGGTCTTTTCATGGCTTGTAACGGGGTTGAGTGTCAAGGTATGGTCATTTAGGCTCATTGGCTTCTACCTTCATGAAGTGTGGCCTGAACCTTTTCCTTAATAATTCAAACATGCTCATAATCCACCCTATTATTCAATTTCATATGAATTACCAGATACCCCATTTCTTTTGCAATTTTCATCACTTTATTTCATAACTTTTTCTTTGCTTCTTTTCTCTTTTCTTTTCTCTTTTTTTTATATGGAGGGTTCCATCTTTTTCAAAACCATTACTCAAAGGGGGATTTTTCACACTTCTTGAGTTCCCTTCTCTTTTCACCACACCTCCAACTTAGGCTTTTGGCCTAAGTTGGCTATTCAGACAAACCACACTTCATGAAAGTTATGGGTAGATGGATAAAGAGGGATCACAATTATTCAAGTTTCTTTCAAGAAAAAGGATAAGACTCAATAGGGTTGAAGCAAGGTTCACACACTCTTCAAATTTATTGCCTAAGATCATTTCAAGTGCTTGCATCACTTAGTCAACCAGACCAACGGGGCAAATTCTAGGTGTCATCACACACAATGTTCAAATTAATCTCATCACACAAGGCATTGGCACCAATATCAAACGAGACTCCACACTTTCTAGCTAATGTGCAATGTTCATCACAAAAGACTCATTCGATAACCGGCTAGTCACAACGAGATACTAAAAGTTCACACATTGTCTATGCAACTTCATTGGCCTCATTGTAGCCGCACATTCATTTCATTCAATTAAGAGCACTATTCAAGTCATCGGTGTTGATCATAACCGACACTCAAATTCGCACAAGAACAGCCACAATCACACACAAAAGAGGTGGCAACTACACCACCCCCCATAAAAGGAATTCAACATTTCCCTCAATGTTAGTAGAGAACAAACACTACAAAAGATAAACTAAGGACGATAAAATGGTAAAGATAAAGTACTAGCACTCAAACAAACAGAATCGGGTGAAAAGGAATCTTCACTAGGCAGCCATTAGGCGAAGGCGTGTGGAGGTCGTCGAATCAATCGGCGATTCGCCAAAAGGTATGCAACTCACCAAAATTTCATGCATGGAACCACTCCACCTTGGGGAAAGAAGGCGGACAGAGACTAGATCACCGAATAACATCGGCGTCTCGCCAAGTGGAAGTGACCCCTCGCCTAAAGTTCCAGGACTCCGACCTTTTGGGGGTGGAGCAAAAGGCGGAGAAAGTCAGGTTCGCCAATTCATCTCGGTGCATCGCCGAGTAGTAATTGCATCGCAGAATCATCCACACCTGCACATTCAACACACATTATTCAAAACCACTAACGCTTGGGTTGCCTCCCAAGAAGTGTCTTATTTAAGGTCGTGACACGACGTGGAAATGCTTTCGAACATCTTCCAAATACACCACTTCAATCAAAGAGATCTCATGGCATTTCCCAAAATACAACTTCAAGCGTAGCCCATTAACCTTGAAGGCTGGACCTTCCTTACCCTCAACTTCAATAGCCTCATTGTTGAATACGCGAATCACTTTAAAAGGACCGAACCATTTCGACTTGAGCTTCCCTGGGAAAAGCCTCAATCGAGAATCGTACAACAACACAAAGTCTCCGATTTGAAATTCTCTTTTGAGGATTTTAGAGTCATGCCATTTCTTTATTTTCTCCTTGTAGAGAGCTGAGCTTTCATAAGCTCTAAACCTGAATTCCTCTATCTCATTCAACTGATCGACTCTCTCTTTCGAAGCATTTGCCCAATCCAGATTTAGTGCCTTTAATGCCCAAAGTGCTTTGTGTTCAATTTTAATTGGTAATGGAAAGACTTCCCAAAAACCAGCTGATATGGGGACATGCGAATTGGTGTCTTGTAAGCGGTGCGATACGCCCAAAGAGCATCATCTAACTTTCGAGACCAATCAGTACTATTTGCATTCACGGTCTTTGCCAAGATACTCTTAATCTCTCGGTTCGAAACTTCCACTTGGCCACTTGTTTGGGGATGATACGGTGTTGCCACTTTGTGTTTTACGCCATATTTACTCAATGCAGACGCAAACAGTCGGTTGCAAAAATGTGACCCTCCATCACTAATGATGACCCGAGGGGTGCCAAATCTCGCAAAGATGTAGCATTTTAGAAATTGAACAACACTCTTCCCTTCATTGTTAGGTAGTGCCACCGCTTCTACCCATTTGGAAACATAATCCACAGCCACCAATATATACCTGTTACCAAATGAGCTCACGAACGACCCCATGAAATCTATTCCCCAGACATCAAATAACTCAACTTCCAGAATAGGCTGAAGAGGTAACTCATTCCTTCTAGACACCCCACCTTGTTTTTGGCATTGCATACATTTCTTGACAAACTCATGGGAATATTTGTAGAGTGATGGCCAGAAGTACCCACTTTGATGAATTTTAGCAGTTGTGCGCACACCGCTATGATGACCCCCAACCGGTGAAGCATGACAAGCATAGAGAATTTTATTGAACTCCTCTTCAGGTACACATCGCCTAATGATATGATCTGTACATTCTCTAAATAAATATGGCTCATCCCAAAAGTATTTTGTGACATCAAACAAGAACCTCTTTTGCTGGTAGAAGTTCAGATCTTCTGGCATCAGTCCACACACCACATGGTTAGCAAAATCAGCATACCACAGAACTTGTTTAAAAGTGACCGAGAATACTTGCTCGTCGGGAAATGAATCATTGATATCTACCTCAAGCTCGTCATTCACCTTGCCTTCTAACCTGGATAGATGGTCAGCCACCTGATTTTCATACCCCCTTCTATCTTTGACTTCAAAGTCAAATTCTTGCAATAATAATACCCACCTTATCAATCTTGGCTTGGCGTCTTTCTTCGCCATCAAGTAGCGCAAAGCTGCATGATCAGTGTGAACAACCACTTTGGTGCCTAACAAATATGCCCAAAATTTTTCAAATGCATAAACCACCGCAAGTAATTCTTGCTCAGTAACCGTGTAGTTACGTTGAGCACCATTCAGGGTTTTGCTTGCGTAGTAGATGGGATGGAATAGCTTGTCGCATTTTTGTCCCAACACGACACCTAATGCCATACCACTAGCATCACACATTACTTCGAAAGGTGCCAACTAATCAGGACTAATGATAACCGGGGTGGAGATCAATTTCTCTTTCAAACACTTAAAGGCTGCCATACAAGCATCATTAAAGTAGAATTTTGCCTCATTTTCCAATAACTTGCACAATGGGAGTGCAATTTTTGAGAAGTCTTTGATGAACCTCTGGTGCCGGCATGCCCCAAGAAACTACGAATCCCTTTTATCGAGATTAGTGGTGGTAGCTTCTCAATCACCTCAATCTTTGCTTTATCAACTTCTAGCCCCTTTTGCGATACCTTGTGACCCAAAACTATACCTTCCCTAACCATGAAGTGAAATTTCTCCCAATTTAGGACTAGATTAGTTTCCATGCATCTTTGAAGAACTTTCCCAAGGTGTGCCAAACATGTTTCGAAAGAATTGCCCACAACTGAGAAGTCATCCATGAAAACTTCCATTGAATCTTCTACCATATCAGCAAAAATAGACAACATGCAACGTTGGAACGTTGCCGGGGTATTACACAACCCGAAGGGCATTCTTTTGAAGGGAAATGTACCGTAGGGGCAGGTGAATGTTGTCTTCTCTTGATCCTCCGGTGCAATAGAAATTTGATTATACCTGGAGTACCCATCCAAGAAACAATACCATCCACGCTCCGAAAGTCGATCGAGCATCTGATCTATGAAGGGCATGGGGAAGTGATCTTTTTCCGTCCGTGAGTTTAACTTGCGGTAATCCATGCAAACCCTTCATCCGGTTACCGGTCTCATTGAAACTAGTTCCCCTTTCTTATTCGGGACTACTGTGATCTCCCTTTTTTTGGGTACACATTGCACTGGGCTCGCCCATTTACTATACGCAATAGGGTAGATCACTCCTGTATCCAACCACTTGATTATCTCTTTTTTTACTGCCTCTTGCATTGGTGGGTTCAATCTTCTTTGATGTTCGACACTCAATTTGAATTCACTATTAAGTTGAATTTTGTGAGTGCATATGCCGGGTGGAATACCCACAATGTCAGCGATCGTCCACTCTATAGCCTTGATGTACTTCCTCAACACCTCAAGAAGCAAATTTACTTGCCATTCAAGCAAGTCAGGAGCAATAAAAACCGGTAGGGTGTTGTTTGCCCCCAAAAATGCAGATCGCAAATGAGCTGGGAGTGTTTTCAACTCCAGCTTTCGTGGTTCCACCGTAGATGGTTTCGCAGGAGGATTTTCTCGATTTTTAAGATCAATATCCAGCTTTAATGGATTCCTTGAACATTCCCCCCAATCCCGAAAGGGCAGCTACCACCTCATCGTAACCTTGCACTTCGGTCTCATCATAGTTCACAAGCACCGCCTCAAGTGGTTCACTCATACACAATAAATGACTCACACTAGCCATTGCTTCATCAATTACATCAACTGTCGAACCAAATGAATGTCGCTTGGGTGCTTCATTGACTTACACACATTAAAGGTGACTTCATCATTGTTCACCAGGAACTTCAATTCTCCGCTTTCAACATCCACTAGCGCCCTTCCTGTCGCTAAGAATGGTCTACCCAAAATAATGGGAATTTCAGCATCAATCTCGCAATCAAGGATGACAAAATCCGCCGAAAATATGAATCGATCCACCTTTACCAAAATATCATAGAGTATCCCCACTGGATGTTTGATTGACCGGTCCACCATCAATAGCCTCATTGTTGTTGATTTCGGTTCACCCAACCCAAGTTTTTTATAGATTGCGTATGGCATTAGATTTATGCTTGCCCCCAAATCACATAGGGCTTTGGCAAATTGGAGCATGCCAATAGTGCAAGGGATGGTAAATGCTCCCGGATCTTCTTTCTTTTTAATTGTCTCACTAGTCATGATTGAACTACAACTATGAGAAACTTCGATTGTCTCAAAATCCAACCTTTTTTTCCTAGTAACCAACTCCTTCATGAATTTGGCATAACCCGAAATCTCCAACAATGCTTCTACTAATGGTAGATTTATGGAGAGTGTCTTGAATACTGATAAGAACTTCTTGAACTTCTCATCCTCATTGTTCTTTTTGAGACGCTGGGAACAGGAGGATTTACTTTGGGCAGAGGTTGTACCGATTTTGGGATTGAGGTGTTCTTTTCTTTATCATCTTGTGACTCCTTGGCAAGGCTTTGCGGGATGGGAACCTCCTCTTCCTCAATGTATTTTTCCTTCTCAAGAATTTGAGCTTCATCATTCCTCTTAATATCACCTATCACTACCTTTCCACTTCGAGTAACCACAACCAGATTCTTGTCACTGTCTTCCCTCAAAGTTGTTGTGTAATCAGCTTCCTCTCTTTCAATCACCTGTGGCTCTAATTGTGCTGAAAGTTGGCTTAATTGCGTTAGCATGAGAGTTCACTCTATTGTTCAATGACGAAAAGTCAGCTTTCATCCATTTTAGCATATCATCCGAGCCCTCAACCTTGTCAAGGATGCGAGACAACAAATCATCCACTCGTAGGCTACTTGCACTATCCTTTAATTTTGGGCTATCACTCGATTGTGTACGATCCTCTTCATGTTCATCTTCTCTTCTCCCATGATCACTTTGTTTAGCCCATTCTTGATAGTATCTCTTCCGTTCTTCTTCCTTGTTCCAACCTTGATTCCCACCCTGCTTCAAGTAGCTTGGGTGGAAACCCTCCTCAACATTCCGAAAGTTCCAACTTTGATTCTCCCTCGGCTTTGAGTAGCACGAGTAAGAATCCTCCTTAACTCTAAGCACTCCCCTTGCTTCTTTGGGTTTGCTCTCATTTTCCAGCACTTGTTTTTGTAGTAACTCTATTTGGGATAACATCTTACTAATGTTTTCATCCCTTTATTTTTCTTTATCAAGCTGCTCCTGCGTCATCCTAAAACAAAAGGGCGAGACTTGGTCGTTTTGAGTGTACCATGCTTGATTTATCTTGGTCATGTCATCAAGAAGGGACGAAACTACCTCAAACGATTGCAACATTATTCCTCCTCAAATCAATTGATCAGCTACCCCTTTATTTACTGAGTCAAGACTTCTATAGAAGTATTGGAGTAGCACGTTGTTTGGAAGTCCGTGCGTTGGGCATTGAAGTAATAACTTCTTAAAACTCATCCACGTTTCATGGATTGGTTCACCTTCCACTCGCTTGAAACCTTGAATGCTGTCTCTGAGCATCATCATCCTCGACGGAGGAAAGAATCTCATATTGAACGCCATGGTAAGCTCATCCCAGGAGGTGATGGAATTCGTCGGTAACTCGGCCAACCATTTGCTAGCTTCACCCGTCAAAGATAATGGAAACAACCTGAGGCGGACTGATTCTTGTGACACGTTCTCGAATGAGAATGGACTACAAACATCCGTGAAGTTATGCATATGCTCATGCGGGTCCTCATGAGCCAATCCTCCATAAAGTCCTTTCATTTGGAGGAGATGGAGTGTTGTGTTAGTAACATGGAATATAGCCTTTCCTTCGGTTGCCGAAAAATAGATTGCACTAGCTCCACCCATTTGAATTAGGTTATGTATGCTATTAAGATCGTCAATATCACCTTGGTAACCCACTTGACTACCATTACTCCCTACCTCACTCATATCTTCTTCTGTTCAGCACAACCAACACAAACACAAAACAAATTAAATCGACTCAACTTCAGCCAACAAACTCACAAATTAAACTTCGATAAGAGAACTCTAAACAACACCACTCCCCGGCAGTGGCACAATTTTGATTAACGTATCAACTACACTTCATCTGATACTAGGTGTAGACGATTGTTAAGCAGTATAAATCCAACAAAAGAGTTGAGGTCGATCCCATAGAGAGTAGATTTGTTTTGAATTCAAATATGAAGTTACAATAGTGATTTTTGTAGCTGAAGGAATAACGGTTTTCGAAAAATATTAATAAAATGTAAAGGGTGACATCAATGTCAAGATAAGGGGATTTTAGATCAGAAATCAATCTCAACAATTAATTAAGAACAATCGAATGGAAGAAGTATACTTAGGGAATTGACCAATCAATTGCTAACTCAACTCAATAGGTGTTAATTGATAGTCAAAAGTGTTAATTCTTTGTGGGTAAGATGAACTTTAGATGAGGTACCTTTCTCTCGAACAACTACCTCGCTTCAATTGAGTTCTCTCGAACCTCACTATGCTAAGAATGGAGACCAGCCCACAACCTCACTACATTCACTCTCTCGAGCTGAATACATAAAATGAGTCTTGGAATTCACTCTCTCAATCTGAACCCACCATAATCCAATAACTACGAGTGCCAACTTATCACCTTAGTTTCACACTTCTCTCTCAAGCAAGCATAAAACAATAAATAAATTGAAATAAACAAACAATAGAGTAGTTAAACCACAACAATAAGTCAGACCCACTTCAAATTAGCACTAACATTGCTAACAACAAACACCCATCAAGCCAAAATCAGCAATTAATCACATTGTCAAACCCCCAAGATTGGGGTTTTAGCTAATCATCATAAACGAAATAAATTCAGTACCTAATACATGCTCCATAGCTGGGTACTGAAAATCGAAGTTCTAAGATGAATAATATATGTTCTATTACAACACCCGATTCAAGTATCTCTCAAAAAATTCCCTTAAAATCAATAAGTATAGTGTTTTTGTTCTCTCTATTTTGTTCCACAATGCCTCTCCCCTTTCTCTCTCTTCCAAAAATTAATTTATACAGATCTGATATGTGGCTTTTTAGGGTCGATCGGTGAGGAAAGTCGGGTTTCGCTGACCAATCGGTGACTCACCGATCGTCTTTGGCAATCGCCTTCTTTTCTTCACATCTTCATTCGTAACACACTGTAACTAAAGGAGATCTACATCGGGAGACAATCCGCCTTTTAGTATTTTTGCTCGCCAATTCGACTTCATCTTTGTCTCGTTCAGTGCATTCGGCGGTATACTCAAGTTTCGTCGATCCGTTCGGTGATCCACCGATGTGGATCACGGTTCACCTAACTTTCTCTCATTTCAGTTACTGTGTATTGTAAAATTAGGCGGGCTGGGAGGCAACTCGGTGATTCGCCGAGTGCTCTTGGTGATCCGCAGGTTTGCTTTCCTTTCTTTCTTTGGCTTGTTTTGTCCCTTTTTGCTTGTTAGTGTCCTTGCTTTACCCCCAACCCATATACCTGAAAATAAAGGTATTAACATCAGTTTATAGCATAAATTAGGCATTTGAGGACACTAAATCTACTAAAACAAAGCCCTAAAGGAGTCCAAATCTAGGACTCATCAGAAGCGAAGGTGCTAATTTTCATTAACCTACGACACTGGGGTATGAGTGTGAGGGAATACACTCTAAAGTTCACTCAACTGTCTTAGTATGCTCCAATGATGGTTTCAGATTCAAGAGCTAAGATGAGTAAGTTTGTATCGGTGTGTCCAAAATGGTGGTTAAAGAGTGCCGAACCGCAATGCTCATTCATGATATGGACATCTCTCGTCTCATGGTACATGTACAAAAAATTAAGGAGGAGAAACTCAAGGAAAAGTCTAGAGAGGCAAAAAAGGCTAAGACCGGTGATGGTAATTTCTCTAACACAAGGTCTGATGGACAAGGTCTTCCAAAATTCCGACCAAGGTTTTTCGGTCAAGGTTCCTCCAATGCTCCTCCAAAGTTCAACCAAGATAGGGTTTCTAACACTAAGCCTCAAGGAGGTAATGGTAATGGATCTTCATTGCCTAGGACTAATTGTGCTAAGTGTGGAAGGAAGCACGATGGTAAGTGCCTAGCCTGCACGGATGGTTATTTTACTTGTGGAAAAAGTTGTCACAAAATGAGGGATTTCCCGATGCTTATGGCTAAAGGAAGAGAGGGAAAGAAAGCTACTACTAGTGGTGCGGGTTCCAATGCTCCTAAGCAAAACCATTTCTATGCTCTTTAAACTAGAGGTGAACAAGAAAGTTCTCCGGAAGTGGTTATCAATATGTTGAAAGTTTTCCAACTTGATGTATATGCTTTAGTTGATCCCGGTGCTACCTTTTATTTTTTGACGCCATATGTGGCTACGAGGTTTGATGTGCTCCCCGATGTGTTATTGGAACCTTTTTCTGTCTCTTTTCCCGTTGGTGATTCTATTGTGGCTAAGAGGGTCTATAGAAAGTGTCCCGTTTCCTTGTCCCGTAGAGTTACTCTTGTTGACTTGGTAGAGCTTGATATGTTAGACTTTGATGTTATCTTGGGTATGGATTGGCTGCACTATTGTTATGCTTCTATTGATTGTAGAACTCGTGTCGTCAAGTTTCAGTTCCCGAATGAGCCTATCCTAGAGTGGAAGGCGGGAAATTCTATGCCTAAGGGCCAGTTTGTTTCTTATCTTTAATCTAGAAAGATGATTTTTAAGGGTTGCTTTTACCATCTAGTAAGGGTGAGGGATGTAGATTCTGAAACCCCTTCACTCGAGTCGGTCCCCATTGCAAATGAGTTTCCGAAAGTGTTCCCAGATGACTTACCCGTTATTCCTCCCAAGCGGGAAATAGACTTTGGTATTGACCTTCTACTAGATACGCAACCTATCTCTATTCCTCCTTCCCGTATGGCTCCGACAAAACTTAAGGAGTTGAAAGAACAGTTAAAGAATTGTTGGATAAGGGTTTCATCCGACTGAGTATCTCTCCATGGGGTGCTCCAGGTTTGTTCGTTAGAAAGAAGGATGGTTCTCTTCGTATGTGTATTGATTATAGACAGTTGAACAAGGTGACCATCAAGAACAAGTATCTTCTCCAAAGGATAGATGATTTATTTGACCAACTTCAAGGAGCAAGTTATTTCTCTAAGATTGATCTCCGATCGGGTTATCACCAATTGAGGGTGAAAGATGATGACATTCCGAAGATGGCTTTTAAAACTCGGTATGGTCATTATGAGTTTCTAGTAATATCATTTGGGTTGACTAATGCTCCGGCGACGTTTATGAACGTGATGAATAGGGTGTTTAGACAATACCTTGACATGTTTGTGATTGTTTTCATTGATAATATTTTGATCTACTCAAGGAGTGAGGATGAGCATATTAATCATTTGAGGATCGTGTTGCAAATTCTTAAAGATCAACAACTTTTTGCAAAGTTTAGCAAATGTGAATTTTTGTTAAGTTCCGTATCTTTCCTTGGTCATATTGTTTTGAGTCAGGGTATTGAGGTAGATCCTAAGAAGACGGACGCGGTCAAGAGTTGGCCTAGACCTCTAACTCCTTAGAAGATTTTTGGTTTTGGCCGGTCACTATAGAAGGTTTGTTGAAGGTTTCTTTTCAATTGCCTCTCCTTTAACGGCCTTGACTCAAAAGAAGGCTAATTTCATATGGTTGGAAGCATGTGATAAGAGTTTTCAAGAGTTGAAAGATAGATTTACTTCCGCTTCGGTGTTGACCTTACCGGAAGGAACAAATAGTTTTATGGTTTATTGTGATGCCTCGAGAATTGGGCTAGGGTGTGTGCTAATGCAAAATGGGAAAGTTATTGCCTATGCCTCAAGATAACTTAAAATCAATGAGAAGAATTATCCTACTCACGACCTTGAGTTAGCGGTGGTCGTTTTTGCCTTAAAAATTGGAGACACTATTTGTATCGAGTACATGTAGATGTGTTTACCGATCACAAGAGTTTGCAATATGTGTTTAATCAAAAAGATTTGAATCTTCTCCAAAGAAGGTGGCTTGAGTTATTGAAGGATTATGACATGAGTGTTCTTTATCACCCCGGCAAAGCTAATGTGGTAGCGGATGCTCTTAGTCGGTTATCTATGGGTAGTGTTGCTCATATTGAAGAAGAAAAGAAACAGGTGGTTCTAGATGTTCATAGATTGGCTCGTTAGGTGTTCAACTAGTGGACTCCACCAAAGGTGGTGTCATGGTTCACAATGGTTCTGAATCATTTTTTGTGGTGGATGTAAAGGCCAAGCAAGGTCTTGATCCAATTTTGGTAGAATTGAAAGAGGCGGTACTCAAGAAGTCCGTTGAGTCTTTTTCCCAAGGGGGAAATGGTGTACTTAGATACCAAGGTAGATTATGTGTTCCAAATGTTGATGACTTGAGGGAAAAAAATTTGACAGAAGCCCACAGTTTGTGGTATTCTACTCACCCGGGAGCCACCAAGATGTACCGTGATTTACAGGAGGTCTATTGGTGGAATGAGATGAAGAAAGATATTGCGGGATTTGTGGCTAAGTGTGTAAATTGCCAACAAGTAAAGGTTGAGCATAAAAAATCGGGAAGTGGGATCCAAGATATTAGCATTTCTACTTGGAAGTGGGAAGACCTGAATATGGACTTTATTGTTGGTTTGCCTCGCACCCGGCGACAACATGACTCTATTTGGGTGATAGTAGATCGGATGACGAAATCAGCTCATTTCCTTCCCATCAAGGTTTCCTATTCGGCGGAGGACTATGCCAAGTTGTACTTGAGAGAAATGGTAAAGTTTCATGGAGTGCCCTTGTCCATTATTTCCGATCGTACCCAATTCACTTCTCAGTTTTGGAAGTCATTCCAAAAGGGGCTTGACACTAAGGTTAAGCTTAGCATGACTTTTCATCCCCAAACCGATGGGCAAGCGGAGCATACTATCCAAACACTGGAAGATATGTTAAAGGCTTGTGTGATCGATTTTAAGTGAAATTGGGACTACCATTTGCCATTGATTGAGTTTGCCTACAATAACAGTTATCACTCAAGTATCGATATGGCTCCATTTGAGGCCTTGTATGGTAGGAGGTGTAGATCTCCTATTTGATGGTTTGAGGTGGGTGAAGTTGCCCTAATAGGTCCCGAATTGGTTCATGAGGCCATTGAGAAAGTTTGACTCATTAGAGAGAGGTTGAGGACGACTCAAAGTCGGCAAAAGTCTAATGCCGATGTGAGAAGAATGGATCTAGAGTTTGAAGTTAACGATTGGGTTTATTTGAAAATCTCACCCATGAAGGGTGTGATGAGGTTTGGTAAGAAGGGGAAACTTAGTCCCCAGTATGTAGGCCCATACCAGGTTTTGAGACGCGTTGGTAAGGTTGCTTATGAGTTAGATTTGCCAAATGAGTTGGCAACAGTGCATCCTGTATTCCATGTCTCTATGCTTAAGAAGTGTGTTGGAGATCCGACATCCATAGTTTCCCTAGAAGGGTTGGGAGTTTATGAAAGTCTTTCTTATGAGGACGTTCCGGTTGAGATTTTGGACCGACAAGTTAGGAGGTTGAGAAACAAGAAAATAGCTTCCGTGAAGGTTTTGTGGAGGAATCAATTAGTTGAGGGTGCTAATTGGGAGGCCGAGGCCGATATGATGTCCCGATATTCTCATCCCTTTCCTTCTATTACTATTCTAGCTTGAGGTAATGAGTTCCTCTTGAGTTGTCCTTGTTTTGGGAGTCATGTGTTTTTTTTTGTGTTTCCATGATTTCCTTATGATATGCATGTTCATGAAAACTTGTGTTTTGAAAGAAAATGAGTTTATATGATTGATTTTCCTCATGTTTTTGTGCATTGAGTATGAGTTGCCTATAGACTTCATGAGATGAATTGATGAACATGCTTTAGTTATGCTTTTTGAGAGTGAATTGCATATGAGCTCCATGAGATTGTGTTGAGCATGCTTTTAGCTTGGAGAAGGTAGTTCCTCCTTGAAAATGAGTAATGTTGAAATTTCATGCATATTGGGTTGATAGATGTAGTTCCTACTTCCTTATGATGCATTTGAGTATGTTGAGCTTGGATTTGATGTATCCTCCTTATTTTTGTGCATTGCATGCATAATGGGCTGATAGAGTTAGTTTCACCCCTCTTATGATGTTTTGAGAACGTCCTAGCTTGGAGTCGATAGATCTTCCTCGGTTGTATGCATTGCATGGCAGGTTGGGTTGTTAGAGCCAGTTTAAATCTCATTCGAGGAAGAATGGTCCCAAGGGGGAGATATTGTAACACCCCGTATCCAAAAATAGGAAATGAACCAAATTTTGGTAAGTTGCAGGTGCCAGCCACGGAGGCCAACCACGGCCCGTGGATTGAACCACGGACCGTAGGTGGGTCCGTGGGTTAGCCACCCTGCAAGGAGAATTGAGTTCCAGGACCACAGATCGAACTACGAACCATAGGTTAGACCACGGTCCGTGGTTCACTGGCCAAAAGTGTGGTTTCTGATGACCAACCACGGTCCACCAGGACAGGCCGTGGGACGGTCCGTCGACTGGGGTCTGTGGATGGTCAGTTGTCATTTATTTTTAGGGTTAGTTGGGTCTTTTCCTAATTAATTAGTTCCTATACTACGTCGTTTTGCCTATGTTTAGGACCCCTATATTAGCCTTTTAACCCCCAAATTCACCCCATTTAATTCATTCTTCCAAATTCCCAAAAGAAACCAATTCCTCTCCAAATATTCTCTCTCTAAAAACTTAAAGAAGAAGAAAAAGGATTCACCTAGGGTTTCAAGCTAAGGTTCCAATTCCTCCATTGAAGGCTAGAATTTGGACTCAAGGTATGATAGTTTTCATCCATGAATTTCTTCAATCCATGGAATTCCTAAATCTCTCTATTTCAAAAGGTAGAATTCCCCAATTGAGTTAGGGTTTTCATCAATTATCACGGGTTCTCTTTATTATTGATTTAAATGATTGAATTATGATCTATTATGAATTAATTGACGATACATGATGATTTTATGATGATTTCTCCGTGAACCCATGTAATCCCCATGTTTTCAAGTTATGAACTATACGTTGTGGGATTTTGATCTTCAAGGAGGAGTTTTATGAAATTGAGCATGTATTGCAAGCTTTACATGTATTTATGATGAAATCCATATCTAACCCATATTTTCTAAGAGTTTATGATTGAAAGTGGGTTTTGACCTCAAGAGGTAAATTATGGACTTATGCATTGTTTATGAAATCTATGTAAATGTTTTAACGGTGCTTTGAGAGTAAGGTACCAATGATGATGTTGTGTTGTGAAAGGACATTCTCACTAAAATACATACTAGCATGATGTGAAAGGTTTTCTCACATAGAAAGGATTTGTAGGTTGAAAGGCTTTCTCACCTAATTGAATCAAAGACTAGGAGCTATCTTAATGAAACTAGCTTGAATTGGTTGTCCAAGGGCACCACTACATGAGTAATGAAGTCAAGTAAGAAATGACTATTCCATGGAAATTTATGCTTAGCACCGAGTGGATATTGATAGTGAGATGAAAGCTCTCCCGTTAGTAGAGACCGGGTTTCCAAAGTAATCTCATGAGATGGAAGCTCCCCCCGTTAGTAGAGGCCGGGTTTCTAGTAGCAATCTCCTTATCCCATAACTATGTGCCCCCATAGGTTGATTAGCTAGTGGATCCACTTAAGCTAGAATTTCAAGGTTCTACCTTCGGCAAGTAGGACACCTCTTTTCGGTGTGGGTAGACACCGGATTCCATGTTATAACTCACATGGTCTCAATGTCGGTTAAGGCTAATTCTCCACAAGTAATAATGAACTAAGGTTACTTCAAGAAGTATCACATATGAGTTCAAAGCTTTTAAAGAAGAAGTTAGCTTGCATTGACCGTGCTTTATGATTTAAGTTGTATGACTCTTTCATATTATGTTTTAGCTTGGTCAATTGCATGTCATGAAATGAAATGTCCCTTTTTGACACGATTAAAATATTTTATGCATGGCTATCATACTTGGTACATTGTTTTGTACTAACGCATACTTTTGCCTACAGTTTTCCCTAATGTAGGGTTTGATATTCAGGGTGCTCAGTTTCGTGGCTAGTTGGTGATTTGATTGATTCCCGAGCTTTGGTGAGTCCTCATGCTTCGAGGATGGACTTTATTGTAATAGTTTCTTTCATGTATTTCTCTTTTGGACATGATGTATGGGCTAGGTCCAATTTCATTCTATTGTATTAGATGGCTATGATGAGACATGAGTTTAGACTTCCGCTTTCATTTTATAAAATGTTTTGGACTTGGACTATTGTTTTACTCTTATTGTTATATTTCTTATGTGATGAGAGATAAGTCGCTTGTATGGAGTCTTTCGGGGTTCTATACGCCATGTTACATCTAGGGGGTACCCCTGGGTCGTGACATTTGAGGATATCTTGTTTGTATGAAACAAATGTGCTGGTAGCACTGGTTAGACATTATGCTGGTTTGGCCAGGGCAGTGTTTTATGATGAATTCCTTTTGAGTTTTATGGTTGAGAAACCTTCTGCATTTCAGAGTGGGAGTCAGCTAGATTTTTGGCAGCGCTTACTTTATCACGGTTCTATTCATATTATCCTCTGCAATAGTATTTTCTTCTGCTTTTTTTCCGTTCTTTCAAGAGAATAAATAACTCATTTGGAAGTTCCAGAAGATGAAACTCTAATATCAATTGAGGTTCTCCTTTCTCAATCTCATAGGAAAAGAAATTAGAGACGATCTTACTACTGATGAGAAGAAAGCAAATGGATAGATGAAATCAACATGATCTCCTTCTTCGGTAACAAAATGAAGTTAGTACTCATGGACTGAGGAATTTCATATAGTAAGAAAACCAGGAGGACATCAAGTACTATATAATGCTAATATCTCGTAGTAACATTAGTAAATAATCAGAGCCTACAAGATTATATATTGTTTTAGAGAATGATGGTATTCAAGTCTTTACTTTTGAAGGGAAGAAAATTATAATAGATCAATCAAAACATATAAATAACATGAATTTCTAAAAGGGTTTTATTTGAAACCTAATTGCTTTTTATTTTCTTGTGATGTCATACTGGCAAAATTAGAAAGCAGGTTGGCAGACATTGGAATGTTCTTTGCTGTAAATCAGCCATCAGTGACACAACTGCCTCATGAATTAATCATTCAAGCATGGCTTGCTAGGATGATCGATAGTTGTATAAGCCACGTTTGTAACTACTTTCTTAATATTTTTGTGAAACATGTTTGTTTCACCTTTGTAACCACAAAACCAATAGTTACTATAACTCTTCTTAACATTATCATTATTATTATTACATAAAAGGGATACACTATCCTTGAACTACTGGAATTGGTAATAAAATACCCTTCGTTAACTTATTGGGTTCAGGTTGAGATATGATTTGTTTAGGTTAATTAAATTTTCAATGAATCACAGATTACCACATATTAAATTAGAATTTTAATTATATTTGCTAATGGGGTCGTTTGTAATAAGGGCATTGTAGAATGTTGACGTCAAGAGTATAATGGAGCCCATAGGTCAACAAAGGTTATTTTAGTACCAATTACAATAGTTCAACGGTATTTTAGATAATTTTTCGTTATTATTATCATTGTTGTTGTTATATATTGATTGTGATAACGATGATGTACCATTTATTAGTCCCTTCTCATGTTCTGATAAAGTTTCATTATTTGTTGTAGTACCTAAAGCACATTATGGATACAAAATTAGTGCATGAAGAGACAAATGTCTTTGCGATGAACTTATGAAAGAGTTTAACATTGAGAATACTGAGCCAATACTCAGAAAGGGACTTATGTTGGCAACAAATTCAAGGATTTATGAAATCATAAAAGAAATTATTCATCGCACAATTTGGTTTGTTAATTCTCAAAACCATAACTTATTTCACCTTGCAGTAATAAATCATCACGAGAAGGTCTTTAACTTTATATATCAATTAATTTCATACAAACATTTGTTAATAGCCGATGAAGACACTTGAGGGAACAATATATTACATTTGGCTGGAAAACTAGCACCTCTTGGCCGACTCATTTTAATATTAATTGCAGCTTTGCAGATGAAGCATGAACTACAGTGGTTTCAGGTCTATATGTGCTTCACTATTGTAATGGAAAAACATAAAATCATTGTTTCTTAGGTTAATGTATATATATGTGAATTGCAAATCTCATCCGAGACAAAAATACTAGGTGATCTCTTCCCATCTGTTCTAGTCTTGGGGGGACAAAATTACGTGGTACCAATTGCCGGTGGGAGGTGACAAGTATCTAGTGGAATTAGTGAGGCTAGCAAAAATTATCTAAAATTGTTCTATCATGCAAAATTATATCATTTTATGATTGACTTCGACATTTCCATTAACATGAGTTGGTTCTTATTCTGCTGAGAGAAATGGATGAATGAAACTGCAAATTCATGCATATTTGTGGCAGCCCAAACAATAACAGTAGGATATGCAGCAGCCATCCCTGTGCTAGGTGTAAATAATGGAAATAATGGTTTTCCCATCCTCTCCAATGAAGCAGCCTTCACAATTTTTACTATTTCTGTTGCATTCTGTTTGTTCTCTTATGTTGCCTCTATGCTAATCTTTTTGTCTATCCTCACCTCGAGATATGCAGAAGATGATTTTCTTAAACGGCTTCCAAAGAGATTAAGTCTAGGCCTTGGTACCCTATTTGTTTCGATGACATCTTTGATGATAGCGTTTGGTGCTATGATTTTCCTCGTTTTTGGTAAAAAAAAAGGGATGGATACTCATTCGAGTCGGCATAACAGCCCTCATGCCAGTAATCCTCTTTGAGTCCTTGAAATTTTCTCTCTTGCTGGATATGTTCATGTCTACTTATGGTCCAAGCATTTTTTGTAAGCAGAGTCACATTTACTTTATTAGCAAGCAAAGAGGGAATATAGCATAGGATTGTTCTTCTTGTATTTGTGTTTGAACAAAGGAGAGTTAGTTAATTCATATTTGTGTTGGAAGACAGTTTATGTTTTTCTTGCTTCTTCCTTTTTCTCCTTTATGGTGTACTTTCTAGTATATTTTTAACACAATACTCCTTATATTATTCATTCATCATTCAAAATGCATCTTTATAATAACTTTTTTTGGATCATAAGGAGATCGTACCTTGTATTCTCTTTTGCCTTACATTTGTTGCTAGTCTTTACTTAGTCCTGGTGTGGTTCTTCAGCAAAAATATTTGAGGTACCTCCTCTTATCATATATAGCAAGGGAGACTAAAACTATGCTTTAAAGAAAGTGAAATACGGATAAGGAGTTGCAGAAAAGTCCCAAAGAAAAGGAATAAATTTTTTGCCAGAAGAGTAGAGGAGACTGTCTTTGGCAAGTAAATAAGAAAATGGCTTCCCCTTACACTCAAGTGGAAAATTCATGTCGAATGTCAGTATTATACCCTCTTATTTGTATGAAACAAAGAAAAGAATCAATGGTTCAGGCAACAAAATGAAAATTAGTGAATTTAGGATTGAAGGAAATTGGATCGGGTCACCCATATGGGTCAACTCAGATCCATATTAATTAATAAATAAATAAATAATATATAATTGTTATATATTATATTTATTAATAAAAGGGAAGAGACACAACTATTTTAAAAGTTGTGTCCCTCTAGGATTATAAATCGTTTCTCTTGTGAGAACCAACACATCTTTCTCAAAATAGAAAAAGAAAAGACATGCCCTTTCTTCTCCATATTCCTTCTCCAATTCCAATAAAGTTTGTGTGAAGATTCTTTGAAGGTTTCTTCTCCATAAGGTGTTGGAACAAATAACTGTAACATGTATGATTTTAGACTGTGACTATATATGGTTGATGAGTAGTAGATTTACACTCATTTAAAGTTTATTTAGCTCAATATTTAGTATTCTCAATACCTAATTTTGTCCTATTCTGATAAAATGCTGATGATTTGACGCAATGAAGAAGACAAATGTACAAGGAAATAATTGATGTTTGAAAGAATGACCAAAAATGTAAAAAGAAGTGCAAACTATACAATGTTGATTGCCCAACAAGAAAGGCGGATCACCTAGTGATCTTGACCTCACCCAAAATGATATCGCATAACACTTGTGTCCAGCAAAACAGGTCGGAGAACTCCAATAGAGTAGGCAATGCACCGACTGAGAAGGACGGACTTGCTGAACATTTCCGAAAATGACAGTGTAAAAAGAAAACTTGAATGCTCGAAAGACGAATCAAGGTGGTACTCGGCGATTTACCGAACGTGAAAGACTAACTCAAATGAGTTCGCCGACTGAGGTTCAACACCTAAAGCCTAGAGGATGAAAAGATGAGCTGAAGAGCAAGAGGCAATCCGTTGAACGAGTTCAGCGAACCCGACTAACGTCACCAAATGGGACACGCATTGGGTTTATGGCCTAATTTTGGGAAACTATAAGTAGCCCAAAGGAGAGAGAAATTGGTGTCGAAAAATTACTGAAAAATAATCTAAAATATTTGTTCAAAAATTGAGTTCAGAAAGAGAACATTTAACCTTTATGAAGAACATATTCTAGCTTTTCGGATTTTTCAAATTTTGTTCTTGAAATTTATAAATTGAAGTGGAATCCAAAGTGAGTTTACTTGTAATTGCAAAATTTCATGTTACCCATGGTTGCTTTCATGGAAGGTATAATCTCTTGACTTTTTCTGATTGACGGCTAAAACCCCAAGATCTAGGGGTGCAATTATGGGGTTGGGTTTTGATTAATTGTAGTGGGTATTGTGCTATGCTCTTTTTTTTTGCTCCTGTTCATGCATGAATTTTTTCTAATTAACATGAAGTTAATTTATGGGTTAAGGTTGCAAACTTAATTCCTACTTACGATCTCCGATCGATGCTCGAAAGAGATTGATTGGAGTGGGTAATTAGTCCAATACTAGCAATTTAGGTTTGATGTCTGTAACTTACTTGAAAATAAAGGTTATGGGTTGGATCTATTTGCCGTTTTTCTGCATCAAAAGAGGCAATAGAGTAAGGTATTGGGTTTTTTTAGGTTGTCATATAGATGAGACCGAAAGGAGATTATAAGATCAAAAGATGATTAGTGTCAATGAAGATTATTTAGCCTATTTACGAATGTTCATCACTAAAGAGCACCACAATTACCCCTATGTGACATCGATTTCCAATACTCACACCCCTATATTGCCTGTTGACTCTTGAATTCTTCAAAGTTTTAGTTTAATTGTGATAATTGATAATCAAAGCTTTTTATTATATTGGTGGAATAATCTATCCATTTGTTCTTACTATAAAAAATGAGCAATTTTACAATCCAAATTTCTTAATATAAATTCTTTACGATATACCATTCTCTGTGGGATTCGACCCCAACTCTTCGTTGGATTTTTATTGACTACGACCGCTGTCCCTTTTAATTGGTTTTAAGGAGGACATTTGAGCGTTATAAGAAATGGCGCCGATGTCGGGGACTGGTGGTTGAGAATTCTAATTGAAAATTAGATTTTAATATTGTTTAGTTGTAGTAGATTGTTGTTTTGTGCTGTTGTTAGCTGATTTCCAGGTCTTATACAATGAGTGACCATGGTAGTGACAACGATAGTCACTATGGTAAAAACGACAACATAGGTGACTTGAACGATATGCATATGGATATTGTTCAAACCACGGGAGCCATCCGAATACCTCCCACAGCCGGAAGGGCTGTGCTTCACATTACCAGAATAATGCTACAATGTCTCCAACTAAAAGGAAATTTTGGGGGCCTAGCTCATGGGGATCCCCATGAATACCTTAGGAATTTCATAGAAGTATGTGGACCATTTGTGAATATCTCTCAAGAGTCTGTTAGGTTGAGGTTATTCCCGTTCTCTTGTACGGGAGAGGCTACAAGATGGTTGGCAGAATTGCCAAATAATTCTATTACTTCATGGGTGGAGCTAAATGATACCTTCTTAGAGAGATTCTTTCCACCCTCGAAGATGGTTAAACTTCGAACCCAGATCCAAAATTTCAAGCGTATTGGAGGTGAACCTCTACATGAGACGTGGCTGAGGTTAAATAAGCTACTTTTGCAATGTACAAGGCATGTTGTTCCAGACAATTTGTTGCTGCAATACTACTATTGCAGCTTTGATTCAATCAATAAAGGTGTGGCTCATCAGTTAGTACAAGGTGGTTGATGAGACAACCATACAAAGTCAATTGAGCATGGCACACTAGAGAAGACCAAGTGCCTACTTTACAATTGAGTTTGAGCAAAGAGTAAATCGAGAAGGACAATGAAAGAGATGAAAACATGGCTAAAATGATGACCCAGCTCGATTTGTTGTCTAAACATGTCATGGGAGGTAGACTCAAGTTAGTAAATGCGGTTGGAACCAATAGTGGCAATGCTCGGATGATGCCAAGTTTGAGGCATTATACAATGAGGAAGTTGAATACTTGAAAATCAACTAGGGAGGGGGGGGGGGTTCTCACACCAATTATCAACGACAAGGTGGGAACCAAGGTTTGAACAAGGATAGAAATGGTGGTTGGAAAGATTGGCAGGGTGGAAATTGGAGAGATAGGGAGATTGAAAAGAATAGGTATGTGCCTCCGTATGATCGTCCACGGCCAAAAGAACTAACTGGGCCAGAAGGAAGTTGAACTAAAGAAATGCTTATAAGGATCTTCAACAAGGTTCAAGGGTCCAATAAAGTGTTGAATGAATTGAAAAATGACTTTTCCACTTTATCCCAAACAGTGACTTCTCACTCGGTGTCTATCAAGTAGCTAGAGACTCAATTGTGCCAAATGTGGATTCTCAAAATCAAGCGTAAGACATATGGTAGTATTGAAAGATTTAAAGCTTGCTTGGTAGCTAAGGGGTACCCACAACAAGAAGGAATTGATTATGAAGAAACTCTTTTACATGTTATACACTTTACTTCAATAAGACTAATTTTGTCTATAGTGTCTAAGTTGGATCTTGAATTAAATCAAATGGATGATAAAACTACATTTATTAATGGAGAACTAGAAGAAGAAATCTATATGGAACAACCTATAGGTTTCATGAAAAATGGCGGAGAGAATAAAGTATGTCGATCTTAAATGTCGATTCATGGCCTTAAACACTTTTCTAAGTGATGATACTTACGATTCTATAATGTGATCGCATCGTATGATTTCTTATGAATCATGAAGACCATTGTGTGTACATTAAAAGATTCAAAGATAAGTTTGTGATCTTATCATTGTATGTAGACAACATACTAATAGATGCAAGTGACATTTGTTTTGTAAAAGAAATGAAAGAGTGGTTATCTGTGAGACCCGGTGGTTCTTTCGCATGATATGCATTTCATTGCATGAGTGTATGAGGTTTATATGACATGGTGTATCATGTTAGAAGAATAAGTTTGCATAGGGGTGGTAAAAATGAAAGAATTAGACTAACATTATGGGTCAAGGATGCCCTTAAATAAGTTCTAGTTAAAGAATGTCTCTTCTAACACCCCCGCCCGTTTGGAAGGTTTAAGTTAACCAGTACCTTTAGGGTAAGAAAAAGAGTGTATTATATGATAAAACTGAGGTTTTATAAGGTGGTATAGTAGCTGAATGATCGTAAGTTAAGTTTTGAAGTCAAGGAAGTTGGGAAAGAAAATTTGAATAAAGTTAAAGTAAGTTTCTTTGATAAATTTTATGAAATTTGGGTTAAATGTCTCGGAGCTATTCTGCCAATCTATAAAGCTTTAAAAGAACTCCAATATACCAAATCGAAGGTCTACGAGTCTACTTTCCAACGCACTAAACCATTTGTCCATACGACTTCAGAATTGAGAGATATTCAGATTTTAGTGAGACTGCACAAGCAGGCATGTGAAGGTGGGTCCCTCGCCCCTATGTCGGTTTAGCTATATAAGATTTGGTTTCCCTTCGTTTTTACTCATTTTTTTCGACCAAATAAGAAGAAAACAGTCCTAAATCCTCTTTAAAGGTTCCCCTATCATCCAAGAAAATATCTACAAGATTTCAATGTGGTTTCACCCTCGAAATGTTCATAGAGATTATGTTACTTCTTTCCTCCTCGTTGGTTGTGATTTGAAGGATTCTTCGTGGTGAAGGAGTTTCGTTTTTAGGTGGTGTTGCTGCTGTTTGGAGGTAATAATTCTCAACCTTCATTTTATTGAGTGAGTGCAAGTTATAGCTATGCTATATAAGCATGAACACGAATAGAAGACTGAAAAATCATAGTTGGATAGTTATGTGATGTTGGGCTATTTTTGATGTATTTTCTGATGTTGTTGTTGCTGGAATTTTTGGAAATGATTTGTTTGTGTGTGTTGTTGTTGTTATGAGTCTGGAAGAGAAGAAGAAGTATAGATGGGTAATTAATTGTAAGATAAATAAGTGTAACGTTGGTTCTATTATTGCATTGCAATTTTCAAATGACTTCTTCATGGTTCATAGTCTTCTGTTTGAGGAGACTCTTTGTAATTGAGGAGACATTCTAAAATACTATAAGCTCCATCAATTTTAAGTTAAGGTTCTGCCCTTTTATTCTCTTATTGCTTATGAAGAGAAAGACGTGATTTCAAACGTAATTATTGGACGAACTCACAGGATGGTGATTGGAAACCGTAAGTTCGAGTTATTGTGGTTATATTGAACAATTATAGGACTGTATTACATATGTTTTTTTTGGCTTTAATGGTTTGAAGACTCATGGTTTGGATTTGGTTGTGGTTATTTTGTGGTTGGAAAGGAGGGGTGTGACGATAGGCCGAGTTTTTATTATTGTGTAGGCATACTCTATTTAGTTGTTGTTGACTATTGCGTAGGCCTCCACTTGTTAATAGCTGCTGCAAAAATGTATGTTACGTCATTAATTTGGGGTTTTAATTTGGAGAAGAAAAGGTAATGAAGCATACATTTAAAAAGGATCTGGCGAGCTAATCACTCTGCTAGTAAGCTCTAAATTACTACTTTAACCCTGACGTGTTAATATTCTGCCTGTAGTGGTTGTGTGACATGATTTTCTGTAGGTTACGTACTGTAAGGAAGGGGTACAATCCATATTGATACAACAAGACCCAGAATTGAGGTATGTTAAGCACTATACTTCCTTTGAGCACGAATTTTGGAATCCTAAATCGGCAAATATTATTTTATTACTCTATTTCTAGAAAGACCTTTTGTGAAAGGTATTGAGATTGCAGCTGGCGTATTTTTGTGACTCCATTATGTTGTTATTCCACTCGTTCGGTTAGATAGGGTATTCAGTGTCTATATGCCATTTTGTTGATTCTCTTGACTATAGGTCCATGTGTACAAATTATTTTCTTCTTTAGGTGTAGTAACTTAAAAAGATTAGGGATGAACAATATGAATTTGAAATCAGTCCTCCTTCCTCGCTAATTTATATTTTTGAAAAACTTTAAAACAATAGTCGATCTCCAGAACTCTTAAATGTAAATCGTATATTTAAACTACTAAAGTGTTATGCCGTAATTTGACTATCTTTAGAAAAATCACTTTTTGAAATGTTCTAAGTATAAAACAATTTGAGAAAAATACTTAGAAAAGAGTCACCACTTAATTTTTTAAAGAAATTAAGAAAACTTAATTTAAAAAGATTTTAACAGATTAAATCTTTATAAATTTTAGAGAAAATGGGCAAGATGTTCTTATTTACGCTTCAAGAAGGTTTTTAAGGCATTTGAAGCGCCCGCTAATACGCGGTTATCCTACGACTTGGTTAGAATATATTTGACTATTTTTTGGAAAAATAATTTAACACAAAAAATAATAATTTACAATATTTGATTAACTTTAAAAAATAATTAAATAAATGACACATTTTATTTTATTTTATTTTTTAGAGAAAGGGACCTAAAATGAACCATTTGAATTAAAAAGTTAGTCAATTTTAACAAAACTAGATTAATTAGAATTTATTTGACTCATTTTAAAATAACAATTTAAACCAAATTGGTTAATTTAAACATAAAAACCATTTTAAATTAATTGAAGAATAAAAGTTTTGACTAACTTTTTTGAGAAAATGACTAAGTATTTTTTAAATTAATTGAAAAAGTTTTGACTAACATTTTTAAAGTTTATTTGAGAAAAATACTTTAATTTAAAACAATTTTAAAATGAGTAAAATGTGATTAAGTGAAAAGCATTGAATAACATATCTTTTTTAAGAACAAAAGGTTTAACTTAATTGAAGATATAAAATTTTGACCAATATACTTGATTAATAAAATAAATGAATACAAAAAATGAAATGTATTAAAAGTAAACCAACACAAAGAAAATAACTCATCTTTTGAGGAATCTAATTAAGTTAATTGACAATTCTAAAGTTAGAGTTAATAATAAGAAAAACAAACAATAAATAAAAATAATTAAATAATTTGAAGGTAAAGGAGAAATGAATTTGGGCCCCCTTTTTGGGCCAATTTCGCTGCAATTTTTGGCATTACCCAATTTCCGTTTTTCGTATACGCCGGCTGTATATCAGCGTATATAGCTCGTATATCAGACCCGTTTCTTGCCTTCCAGACCTGTAACAGCCTCTGGGACCTATTCTTCGATTTCTCAACAATTTATTGTTCCAGTAAATGAAAGATGCAAGCCAGACTTTACGTTCTATAGTAGCGACACATAATGAATTAGTTGGATTATTTAAAATTGCTAAGGCTAGGCATAAAAATAAATACTCAATGAGCAAGCTAAGATTAAGATAAATTTTTATCTTCCACATTAAAATCAAATAAGTAAACTCGCCTAAACTTGAACATTACTCACAATTAACTCGATAAACATTAGATGTATTTGCTTATGGGGACAAGAATTAATTAACCGGAGGGAATTGGGAAGGACGAAAACAATGATGACATAAAAGAAACAAAATAGGAAAACTTAAGCCCTTAATCACAAATACTCAACTAAATCCATACTTAAGCTACATCTTCACTAGACAAAGGGAGTAATTAATTACACCAAGAAAACTAGCTACACTAAGTATATGATTTCCTTAAACAGTTACAACTCGTAATGGATATTCATTATAGCGGGCTGATATAAATAAGAAGTTAAATGCCTGAGATGAGTACTCATATGCCTCAAGGAGAAGAGAAAAAAGTACACCACTGTTCTTATCTTTTTTAAGAAAAAATTCATATAACACGAGCAAACAATAAACAAATATGATAATTCCTTTTTGGCCAAATTTGAAAAGAAGCACAACAAATTCCAATTGATCACACACAAACCTAGACATAGCTTCCAGATTAGGTACCAAAATCATAATGCCAAAATTCGTCCAAGCTGACAAATAAAGTTACAAGAATACTATATGCAAAACCAAAGAAATAAACACTGCTTAATCCTAATTGGACCAAATTGCAGCAGCAATAACCTAAGAACAAGAGAAGATTTAACTAAATAAGGACAACATTGTTGAATCAAGGCTACATAGGGCATTGTTAACAGTTGAAACTAGAAAATAAAATTAACTTGGAGATTCAACAGACAGAGCTCAAAACAAAAGAGCAAGTGTAACATCAAGTTAACCAAATAAATAGTAAATGTTTCTAAAGAACGATTACGATAACATTGAATCCATATTGACAGTCGAAAACCAATCGAACAATATGATAATCAGCAGGAGGGTAATATTTAGCTATCTTTGATATCAAAACGACAACTCTGTGACTCCATTGAGGAAATCAGAAAGCCAACATCAGCAACATAATAAAAATCGAGAACTTCCAACAATGGAAATATGAGGCGAAGAGGAATTTAATAAAGGGAAAATGATATTACCTTTTCCTAGGCAGCGAATGGGACGACGAGCTGACCATGAAGCTTCTACTACCACTGGTACTTTGCTGGAAAGCTTGAATGAAAACCTCAAAGCAAGAGCTTAAATAAAGTCGAACCTCCTAACTTTTTAATATCTAAATCGATTTGTTTATGAATCTGTATATCTCTATTTTCTATTTTCTCTCTCTATCCCATGTCCCCCCTTTTTTACAATGAAAGTAGAGGATTTAAATAGAAGAATAACTAGGCCGATTTTTGGGGAAAACCGGATGGATTTTTGAATCCACCATCTCCTTCTTGAGGTAACAGTGAAAGGGGGAAAAAGGGGACGGGGACGCGGCTGCTACAGGTGTACGAACGTATTGTTGCGCCGCTTGGAGCTGGAGTCGGCTGAGATTGAGGAAAAAGAAGAAAAAGGCGTGCAGGGGGGTCGGGTATTGTTGTACGTATGCATATTGTTCGCGTTTTTCACTGAAGAAGAAGAACGCGGGTCTGGGTCTTTTTGGAATGGGCTAGTTCGCTACGAGGAAGAAGAACGAAGCGAGGTTGGGGTCGCTTGTATGCATTTTTGGGTTTTTGTATGCTGTTGTGTATGTTGGGCTGCTAATGGGTCTTGGTACTGGATTTTAAAATGGGCTGCTGAGAATTGATATAAAGATTGGGTCAAGGTTGGCTATTTGCTAGAATTTGGGCTTCTAGAATGGGTCGATTGGAAATGGCCCAATTCCGTTCTTATAAAGAGTTAAAGGTGAAGTAAGAAAAGGGGGTTAGATTAGGAATGGCTACATGGATTTAGATTATAGCCAATTGAATTAAGAAAATAGCCATTTTGAATTTGAGTAATAAATTTGGCTAAAACTCAAATAAGATGAATTAATATTAATTAATTAATTAACGAACTTCTTAATCTTGACAAAATAAAATAATTAACTCAATTACAAACTATTAACTCAAAAAATATAAACTATTATTTAACTAAACTAATTGAGTAAATTTTAAGTAAAACTAAAATCTTTTTGAGACGATTTTCGAATACTCCTAAAATATACTAATTACATACATAATTATCTAAAACAATTGTATTATTTAAAATTTATAAAAGGTGACAAAATTATTTAAAATAACTTGCAAACTATTTTTATTGAAATTTTATAAAATTATTTATTTTAAATCGTTTGAAATTGAAGAAGCTCGATGATTAATTCATATTGTAGAGGGTCAAAATTGGGTGTCAACAGCTGTCCCTCGTTTGACTTGGATTGATGAAAGAGATTCGAGGCAAATGAAATTGACGAATCCAATTTTGACCGACCACATCTTTGTTTTTAGGAAAGAGATTTTGGTACGGACTTTAGGAATTATGGCCGAACCCCGGTATCGGGTTTCCTGCATAACTCAGGCTATATGAGAATTCAGGCCACTTGTAGTTCGATACGCTCATGAAAGAATTCGAAAGTTAATCCGATATCAAATTATGAAGATACCAGAATGCCCCAGAATAAGATTTAAGAGAGAATGTTGGAGTACAACCGAGTTTTTAACATTGAGTCCGCCTACATATCCTTAGACCTTAGGAATCAGGTTGTTTGTAGTTCGACTCGATCGATTGAAAAGGAAATCTATTATGCAAGATAACCTTTGGTTCTGGAGGAGTGACAAGTAAGTCAAGTATGAAAAGAGACTTGCAACCTGTTAGCCATGAATGTGGTGCACTTCACACCCATAATTAAGAACTTGCACGAACATACTTTCCAAAGCTCTTGGTGTAGTGTCACTCAGATTGAAAAGTTGCCTCCAGGGAAACTGAAAAGTTTTTTCGGATGCGAAATTGAAACCGATAAACCCAAAGAAAAACCCACATGCCTTCTGATAGGGGTGTGGTTTGATTGTGGTGGAAGTCGCTCCTCAGCTCGCGTCCTAAGAGTTTGATACTCCTTTTTGGACTATGTCCCAGTTCGCTGCCTAAGAAAAAGTTCCACGTTGTGTTGCATCCTTTTTGATGTCGTCCGCACCTGTGGTTTGATTTGAGAATTCATCCTCTTGGATGCTCTCGGCAAATACTGAAATAAACTTGTTAGTAGAAACTATAATTTATATAGAGAAGTGGCATGTTTTACCGTATTCAACACATGTTTTTTTCTGTAAATATTCTGACGTCAGTCTCCGTCGGTTGGAATTTGTGATGTCCATCTCGGCGTTGGAAAATGCAATGGCCCACTTCAACGGGAGATGACGCAGGAGTCTTTGGGTGAAGACGTTGACGTAATAGCCAATTTTGTCTTGATTTATGCAATTTGAGCGGAGTCACATAATGAATTTTTGACTCGAGCCCGTGAGTTTGATATTCCTCACCAAGCGATATGCCCTAGTTTGCTGCTTAGAGGTAGTTCCACGTTTGTGTTAAAACCCCTACAAAACTTAAACTTGATAAGACAATTAGTAAATAAATATTGAATATAAAGCATGGTGCGATAAACACATGGAAATAACACCTCCTAACTGTGAATTTATGAAAAATGCGGCCTTGCAAGTTGAAATGATTTAATGAGGTAAAATCTTACAAAGTTTATGGAAAAGAGGTTTAAGGCAGATGATACATGAGAATGGTGCTTTGCAGCGATGATTAATGAGAATAAAGCCTTAACCCAAAAAATGCGGCCTTTTAAGCTGATGATTTATGAAATGAAGTTTTTGAAGGTAATGCATTTTTGTAAAGCATTTGTGCAGTATGTTTGAAAGCATCTGTGTAATCAACTAAAACACCTGTGTAGTAAATTTAAAACATTTGTGCAATGCATTAGAAAGCAATCGAAAGCCATGTAGAACTCCCCTTTAAAAAAAAACTTGAAAGCATTTGTGCAGTGCATTTGAGAATATGCATTCGTGCGAAACATATGAAAGCATTTGCGCGGTGCATTTGAGAATATCTGGAAGCATTTGTGCAGTGCGTTTGAAAATATTTTAAAGCATTTATGCGGAGAATCTGAAAGCATTTGTACGGTGCATTTATGAATATCTCGAAGCATTTGTGCAGTGCGCTTGAAAATATTTAAAAGAATTTGTGCAGTGCATTTAAAGGTATTTATGCAGAGCGAAACCGTATGCAATGCGTTTAAATAATAATTGTGTATCAACACATTTTGAAATCTTTGTAAAGCTTTACTTATAAGTTTTCGTATCATAAATTTATAAGTAAGTAACTCAAACCACTCGGTCATATAGTCTTTTCGATTCTATAGACGTTATTGACTTCTCAGCTTCTGCAAATCCTGGCAAACCTACACTCAAAGAAAAATTATAAGTTTTGGGGGAGGTTGATTCGCGTTGACTTTGAAGGTCTGACTCTTCATACTTCTTTCTTCCAGCTTTGCTTGGACTTGTAACTTTCGTCTCTTCTAAATCTTGGTTAATGAATAACAAAGGAAATAAATAACAAGAAAACATTTGATTGAAGATCATATTTAAAAATAAGATAAAATTATATACGTATATATAATAATAAAGAATCTCTGTCGAACTTCAAATTGTGACATGTCATGAAACAAAGCGAACGTCCTTTATCTGAAGTCTTTCTTCTATCGAATGATTTGATTGACCATATACTCTTCAAATCTCTTGATATCTTCTTGCAATGACTCCCTTAAAAACTGTCCCAGTTTTTGGCGAAAGAGATATGTTGCCCTTTGGTCACGACGATACTGAACCTTGTATAGGCTGCACACTATTCTATTAAGGGCATCAAGCCA
This sequence comes from Solanum etuberosum, assembly GCA_029582245.1. Classification (NCBI taxonomy): domain Eukaryota; kingdom Viridiplantae; phylum Streptophyta; class Magnoliopsida; order Solanales; family Solanaceae; genus Solanum; species Solanum etuberosum. The sequence continues at coordinate 81,161 of JAJONR010000565.1, forward strand.
AACATAACCTAAGGATACAATTAAAATTACAATAAACAGGCCGAACCCTCCTCGGTTTGCCTACGTATCCAAATGGAATCAAGCCGTACGTAGTTCGCTACATACAAAGCAAACTGAAGCCGATATAAGCCACCTACGTATCCCACCAAGGGTATCAGGCCAAGCGTAGGTCATATTACATAGAAAGAAAATTTTGCAAAACGTATTGAAAGACCAAATCCGATGTGGATTTCCTACGTATCCCGCCATGGGAATCAGGTCAAGACGTAGTTCCAATACATGACAAAAGATTACGTGAAAATGAAATAGAAACTTCTAGATGTAGTATCTCTTAACCACATCTGCATTGATGGCTTTCGGCCATATCTTACCGTCCATTTCTGCTAGAATCAAAGCTCTTCCAGTCAGTACTCGGTGAACCGTGTAAGGTCCTTTCCAATTCGGTGCAAACTTCTCCTTAGCTTCATATTGGTGTGGGCATATTCTCTTTAACACCAATTGTCCCAGTTCAAACTGTCTCAATCTTACTTTCTTTTTGAAAGCTTTGGCCATCCTACGTTGATAAAGTTGCCCGTGACAAACTGCATTCATTCTCTTTTCATCAATGAGCATCAACTGTTCATACCGATTTTGCGTCCATTTCGCATCACTTAACTCAGCTTCTTAGATAATCCTCAGAGATGGTATCTCAAATTCCATTGGTAACACTACTTCCGTTCCATAAACCAAAAGATAAGGTGTTGCCCCGGTTGAATTCCTAGTTGGTATGGTAGCCAAGAAGGGCAAATGGAAAAATCTCATTCCAATGCTTGTAGTTGTCAATCATTTTCCGCAATATCCTCTTAATATTTTTATTGGCTGACTCAACTGCTCCATTCATCTGAGGTCGATAAAGAGTGGAATTGTGGTGAATAATTTTGAACTTCTCACATATCTCATGCATCAATCCACTATTGAGATTAGCTCCATTATCTGTAATAATTGACTCAGGGATCCCAAATCTACAAATGATGTTATTGCGAACAAAATCTGTCACCACCTTCTTTGTCACAAACTTGTATGAAGATGCTTCTACCCACTTTGTGAAGTAATCAATAGCTACCAGAATAAACATGTGTCCATTTGAGGCAGCAAATGGACAAGGAGAACTCGTCACATTTAGCTCATTCGGTGGAACCCGAATCAAATCACCATGAATCTGACATTGATGACACTTTCTCACGAAACGAATGCAGTCTGTTTCCATGATCATCCAGAAATATCCAGCTCGTAGAATCTTCTTTGCCAAATTAAAACCATTCATGTGTGGCCCATATGTGCCACCATGTATTTCTTCAATCAACTTGCTTGCCTCTTGAGAGTTAACACAACTTAATAATCCTAAATCTAGAGTCCTCCTAAAAAGGACTTCTCCACTTAGAAAAAAGTGATTTGCGAGTCTCTGAAGTGTCCTCTTTTGAACATTGTTTACGCCTTTCGGATAGTCTCCTTCCCCGAGATACCTATTAATGTCATCGTACCAAGGTTCTCCGTCCAATTCTTCATCTACATGGAAACAAATAGGCTGGCTGATCCTGTATGTTAACCTTGATTGGATCTATATAGTTCTTGCCTGGATGTTGAATCATAGAAGCCAATGTTGCCAAAGCGTCTGCAAACTCGTTCTGAACTCGAGGAATATGCTTGAACTTTATCTTGACAAATTTCTTGCACAATTCTTTCACGCACATCAAATATGGGAGAATCTTCACATTCTTGGTGCTCCATTCACCTTGAACCTGATGAATCAATAAGTCTGAATCACCTATAACCAACAATTCTTGTATGTTCATATCAACAGCCATTCTGAGTCCAAGAACACAAGCCTCGTACTCTGCCATATTATTGGTGCATAGGAATCTGAGTTTTGTTGAGATGGGATAATTTTGACCTGATTCTGAAATTAACACTGCTCCAGCACCGACTCCTTTGGAATTCGCAGCACCGTCAAAAAACATTCTCCACCCTGGATATTCTTCAGAAATATCCTCTCCAATAAACAAAACTTCTTCATCCGTGAAATAAGTTTTAAGAGGCTTGTATTCTTCATCCACAGGATTTTCGACGAGATGATCAGCTAGCGCTTGTCCCTTGATGGCCTTTTGAGTGACATAAACAATGTCAAATTTGCATAGCAAAATTTGCCACTTCGCCAGCCTCCCAGTAGGCATAGGTTTCTGAAAGATGTACTTGAGCGGATCCATCCTTGAGATGAGAAAAGTGGTATAAGCACAAAAGTAATGTCTTAACTTTTGCACAACCCAAGTCAAGGCGCAACAAGTGCGCTCTAATAAAGTATACCGAGCTTCATAAGGAGTGAACTTTTTGCTCAAGTAATATATGGCTTGCTCCTTCTTCCCAGTTTCATCATGTTGTCCCAGCACGCATCCAACTGCATTGTCAGACACCGATAAATACAACAACAATGGTTTTCCAGATTCTGGGGGCACTAAACCGGTGGACTAGATAAATACTTCTTGATTCTGTCAAAAGCTTTCTGACAATCCTCCGTCCACTTGGTAGCAACATCTTTCCTTAGCAACTTGAAGATTCACTCACAAATTACAGTCGATTGTGCAATAAATCAACTAATGTAATTGAGACGACCAAGAAAACTCATTACATCCTTTCGACTCTTTGGAGGAGGCGAGTCTTGAATAGCCTTTATCTTCGAAGGATCTAGTTCTATCCCCTTCCTACTCACAATAAAACCCAACAACTTCCCGTGGGGACACCAAATGCACATTTTGCGGGATTTAACTTCAGATTGTACCGCCTTAATCTGTCAAAGAACTTCTTCAAATCTGTTATATGATCTAAGGTCTTCCGTGAATTGATAATGACATCATCCACATAGACTTCAATCTCCTTATGGATCATATCATGAAATATGGTAATCATAGCTCTCATATATGTTGCCCCTGCATTCTTGAGTCCAAATGGCATTACCCAATAACAATATACTCCCCAGGGCATGATGAATGTTGTTTTCTACGCATCCTCTTCATCCATTATAATTTGATGATATCCTGCAAAGCAATCAACAAATGATTGCAACTCATGCTTTGAATAATTATCAATGAGTATGTGAATGTTTGGGAGAGGAAAATCATCCTTCGGGCTAGCCTTGTTGAGGTCTCAATAATCTATGCATACTCTGATTTTTCCATCTTTCTTTGGCACTGGCACTATATTGGCCAACCATGTGGGATATTTGGTGACTCGGATGACGTTGGCATCAAATTGCTTGGAGACTTCTTCCTTAACTTTTAAACTCAAATCAAGCTTGTTCTTTCTCGATTTTTGCTTTACTGGGGGGCAAGAGGGATCAATTAGAAACTTGTGTGAAACAATGTCCGTGCTTAGACCCGGAATATCATCATAAGACCATGCGAACACATCCATGTATTGTCTCAAAAGATCAATAAGTTCTTTTCTTTGGGACGGAGTCAAATGGACACTAATTCTTGTTTCCCTCATCAATTCTGAATCTCCAAAATTTATCGTCTCAGTCTCATCCAAATTTGGCCTTCCTTTATTCTCAAAATGTTCAAACTCCTTAGTCAACTCTTCAGGCTGCACATCTTCTTCATATTTTGAAAAAGTTTGTTCACTGTTCGGGATTTGTTCGCTCGTTTCATTACATGTCACATTCTCGGCATTGATAGATTCATTAGTTTGCTTGCTGAAAGAGAGAAGAAAAATAAAAATAAAAATAAAATAAATAATCAAGGACAAATTTTAAAATTTAAAGAAGAAACAAGGTAACTTCGATTTGGCATTTAAGCTTTCAAAAGATGGAGGCAAAACACATCAAATTCAAAAACACGATTCAGACCTCAATTTGAATCATGTTGTTTTGTTAATTCTAATACAATCATCTACCAGGCATTATTCAAAGCATCTCCAGGCATAGAATCCCATATGGTCGGGGCCTCGGTGTAATCCTCCAAAATCATATTGCATTCTTCTTCAATGAATAGGTTTTTGAGTCCTTCTACGAGGCTATCTTCAGCAGCTTCCTCTGATTCTTGTGCAATAAACGCCTTGGAAAATGACTGAATCAAAGGTGGAATAGGTTGTGGTAAGGGAATGTCACTTTTGCTTTTGAGATTAGCCGATGAGACTTCTTCAGGAGTAGGCTCGTATCCAAGACCAAAGGTGTATTTCTGACCAAGCAATTGAATTGGTTCCACTATTCCATCCAATTTCGCTCCAAGACCTTGACCGGGGATAAAACCATTCTTCAACATTTCCCAAGCCACCATCATAAGCACACGTGGCAAATTTAACCTTTCAGCTTGAGTAGCGCACATAATTTCCCTAATATGGAATACGGACCCATCCAACTCTTCCATACTTTCAATAACAGGGACTGAATTTTCAGGATATATTGAATTGTTACCTTCTCCATGATCAATAATTTCCTGATGGTTCCAAACAAATTTCAAAGTCTGGTGCAGAGTAGAAGGGACCGCACCAGCCATATGAATCCATGGCCTTCCAAGTAATAAGTTTTAACTAGCAAATATGTCCAACACTTGGAATTCCACAATGAACTCCACGGGTCCAATTTGCAATGGCAGATCAATTTCTCTGATGACTCCCCTTTTTGTTCCGTCAAAACCTCTAACCCTTACATGGCTTTCATGAATCGTTCCAATGTCAATTCCCAAAGCTCGAAGAGTAGTGAAAGGGCATATGTTAACAGCTGAACCATTATCAATCAAAACTCTAGAAATAAACTTATCCCTACATCTGACAGTAATTTTCAACGCTTTGTTATGTGCCAAACCCTCAGGCAACAACTCATCTTCATGAAAGGTCACTTTGTTAGCTTCCAAAACTTGTCCTACCATGGCAGAAAAGTTCTCACTAGTGGTCTCGGCTGGAACATAAGCTTCATTTAAAACCTTCACCAAAGCGTTCCTATGAGTTGCAGAATTCATCAGTAAGGCCATTAAGGAAATTTGAGCAGGAGTTTTCTTTATCTGTTCAACAACTGAATATTCCTTAGTTGGCATCTTCCTCCAGAAATCCTCCACTTTAGCTTCTGTCACAACCCTTTTTTGGTTGTTTTCCTTGTTTGGTCCTCCTCGTACAACTTCTTCAGGGGCATAAAACGCCTATATCTTGTCATTCATGCAGCAACGGCTTCTACAACTATCTTTCCTTTTCCTTTGTCCATTGCATCAGTCGAGTAATCCCAAGGAACTACTTTGGTGTCAAAAGGAGATGATTGAGCGACAAGGGCCATGATCTTAGGCTTAGGAAGAAAAACTTCCACTTCAATTGGCGCTCGTGCTTGGACTGTGGTTACGGGAGAAATAAAGGCCGATTTCTCAACATTCTTCTCTACCTTGACTGGTACTATGGTCCCTTCCAAGTTGTAATCTTCATCAACGGTGATCATGTTAACATTTTCATGATTTGGCAACGGGTTGTTGCTTACATTAGGGGCAACACCTTTGAGTTGAATGATTCCTTCTTTTATCAATGCCTCAATCTTGTCTTTGAGAGTAAGGGAATTTTCAGTATCATGTCCAGCAGCTCCAGAATGATATGCACAGTGCTTGGTCTCGTCATACCATCCCGAAAGGGGGTTGGGAATTCATTCTTGGATTGGTTGGAGAACTACTACGGTTCTCAACCATTCATATAGTTGGGCTAAAGGTTCAGCTAGAGGTGTATAGGTTTTGGATGGTCTTTTTTCAAAGTTTGGGCGGGGTCTGGGTGCATTTGATGGACGATTTTATGGTTGATAGTGGGATTGGGATGGATATGCGGGTTGGTATCATGATAAATTTGGATAAGCCGGTGCTCTAGGTGGATAATACATCGGTTGGGTGGTGTAAACTGGGTAAGGGGAAGGTATGAAGGTTGGTAATAGGGTTGAGGAATTTGGGCATACTGACTATAGTAGGAAGGTTGGGGTAAAGGGTTTTGGTATGTTAACATTTGGTTCGGCCTACGTTCCTGGATGGTCCTGACAACAGACACCCCATCCTTCTTCTTCTTAAGGGCTCCTCCAATCGAATCCGACTGAATTGCCTTACTTGTTGCTTGCAAGGCTGCCAAATTAGTGATTCTCCCAATTTTAATACCTTCTTCAATGAATTCTCCCATCCTAACAACCTCAAAGAAATTTTTTCCTACCACACTTATCATCTTTTCATGGTACGTTGCATCTTTTTGGGATTGTATAAAAAGAGAGGTCATCTCACTTTCTGCCATTGGAGGCTGAACCTTTGCGGCATCTGCTCTCCACCGCATCGCATACTCCCTGAATGATTCTGCTGACTTCTTTTCCAACTTCATCAAGTAGAACCTGTCCGAAATAGCCTCAGTGTTAAACTTGAACCGATCCATGAATTCTTGCACCATTGCACCCCAACTATTCCATTTCTATGGGTCCCGACTTGTGTACCAATCAAGGGCCTCTCCTGTCAAACTCCTTATGAACAACTTCATTCTAATGGCCTCATCTTTCTCCACTCCAACTAACTTGTCACAATACGACCTTAAATGAGCTCGAGGATTTCCCTTCCCATCAAATACATCAAATTTTGGTACCTTATACCCCACGGGTAATTCAACATCAGGATGAACACATAAATCCTCATATTCAAGACCTTCACCCCCTTTATGGACTTGGATACTTTTGAAAGCTTCCTTCAAATTACGAATCTCCCTTGCTACATTGTCATCTGTTTTTGACCTTTCTTCTTTCTCCATCTCTTCATATGGATCAACTTCTGGCATGGTTTTTATTGGAGTGATGAAAGGTTGAGCTTCCGCTGCATATACTTGAGGCACATATTGCATGTTAGGAATTGCAGTGTGTGCCGCTGGTATATGTTGGACCACTTGGTATTTTTGGGTGGTTTGGGTTAGTGGAGTAGTTTGGTTCAATGAGTCAGTTTGGATGACCGGAGTTTGGGTAATTGGAGTTTGGGACGCATATGGGGTAGTGAAGGGTAGAGGGTTGGCATGTTGTGGATTGTTTTGTGGAAAGTTAGGTTGTTGAGGGTTGGTGGATTGTTTGGAAGGAGTTGGATTGGTCTTGTGAAGGGAAGGATTTGGTGGAAAATGTTGAGGAGTAGAAGAGTCAACATGTTGAAAATGAGGTGGAATAGTTGTGTTTTTCCATGCTTGGAAAGTGGTGTGTTCAGGGTGATGGACAAATTGGTGAGGTTTCGAAGTCGATCAATCTCACTTTGTATATTGACCATTTTTTGCATCAGATCGGCAATGTGTTCATCATAAGGGATTGGGTCCCTTCCTTCCAAAGCCTCGGGTTCATCTCTTAGGACAGTGACAAGTCCCAAACCATTTTGATCCGATGCACTTGAATCATTCATGTTTGTGGATGTACGTGCTTTTGATCTCGTAAAGTATGGGTGATCCGCCAGTTCGTAGTCAACGCAAATCAACCTTTGGGGGGAAATAAATCAAAAGGAGGAAAACCTTCAAAAAGAGAGAAATTTCTGTATAAAGTGGTTAATTGTTGTTTAAATAACATTAATAATTAGTCAAATAAAATATAATAAGTAAAGAAAAAATGAAACATGTATCACATAGCAATTAAATCACCTAATAAAACAAAAATTCATTAGAAAATGCATCCTAATATGCATGGGACCTCTTTTATGCCAGAGGTGGGCCTAAATGTCAAACATAACATGATTATGATAGATTGATCCAAGCCATTAATTTGTGACAACTCGAGTTTGGAAAACAAAAGGCCAAGTTTTTCATTAAATACCAATAAAAGAGTACAACGAAGAGAGAATAAACTAAAAATACAGATAAAGATGACATAATATAACAACATATCTAAGACTTGGCCTAAATCTTGATCTCAATCATGCTTGTGGAGGAAGTGAAGATGATGCCCCGACGTCACTAGACCCTTCTCCCGCGTTGTTCAAATATTGCATTATATTTTCCATTTGAGCCCACATTTTAGGAGTAACCACTTTGGTTCCAAGATGAGAATGTCTTATCCAGATCATCGTCCTAATATCCTCAAAATCTTGCTCACCTTTTGGACTTATGCTATCGCGATCTTCTCGAAGCCACACCTGATATTCTGGAATTTCTCTTTTTGGCCCATTTCCTATATCTATCGTGATGATATTGTGCCATTCATGAAGAATCTCTATAGCTCTAGAGACTTTAAAGTTTGGTCCAAAGGAAATTTCAGAAATCCCCATGTTTGTTCGAAGAGGAATTACTTGTGCTTGATCAAACTGTTGAAGCACGCGCACCAGAGCATATGGCTGGAGACCTTTTAACCCAATAAGTTTGATATAGTAAAACCTTCTATATCTCATTTAGGCAGGGGAATGGGAGAGTAATGGATATTTCCACTGAATTTGGTCACTAGTGCGGTAGGCCAGGAACTCATACCAATCATCAGTACCAACCGGAGACACAAACTTTCTCATCCTGTCATAAAAACTGTTAATCTGATTTGTGTCACTAAAGCATATGTCATCCATGTTTTTACGTTGGTGAAAATGTTCCATTGCCTACATTTGTAAAAGAAGATTGCAACCTTCAAAGAAGTTTGCTTCCCCTCTTTTACATTTTCCAAGAGCTCGAAATATTTCTGCTAAAATCATGGGAACCAAACTGAGTTCTTCGCCATCTATTCCTTCGAAAAGTACCCGAGCCATAGATAATATGCAAGTGCTGATATACCCATGTTCTCGTGGGAATACCAAAGTCCCTAGTAAAGCCACAACAAATGCAATAGGACGTCTAACTTGCCAATGAACAGAAGTGCAAGAGAATTCTTTCCTGAACAGTTTGTAACTATCCGAGTGCCCATACCTCTCATATAAGTAATCCAAAGAAACCCAATTATTTTCAAAGCATCGAAGTTTCTTTTCGTTTTTCAATCCTAAGTAGCAAAGGAATTTTTTCCCTGATTGACTGTGTGGAATAATTTGACCATTTCCTTGATACTTGAAACTGGTGAAATAGCGGATTTCCTCCAATGTAGGTGTTAGTTCAAAGTCTTTGAATGCGAACACAACACGGTCTGGATCCCAAAACTGAATTAATGCTCTAATCACATGTTTGTCGGGGTTGATCTTGAATAACACAGGGAGGAACCCCAACCTTCTTGCAATTGCTAGTTTTTCACTTGGATTGAAATTTTCCCACCATGTCCTCAATTTGTGCGAGAAACCCTCGACCATCCTAATTTTTGTCACTTGGTGGACTGGATCAATCCTACAATACAAATCAAAATAAAATGAACCCATAATTTCCAAACTCACTATGTCAAAATTAGGCTTGGATCTGTCTATCATTATCATGTTGCACAAAACATGCTTGTTGGTCGTTGGGTCGTGAAACCCGTCGACAAAAGGGTGGATTTCTTAAATATGGAGTCGATACCCAGGATCGATCCACCTAAGGTGTATGCATGCATGACTTAAATTAAAGGGGTGGCTTAGCTCTATCTTATGTTTTCTAAGATTTGGCTTACTAGACACAAGGTTCCCGAGTGGACAACTCGAGTGAGAAGGCTACGCGGTCACACGGTAAAAGATCCGGACACCCCGCACATACGCCAACTCTCCTAAATTTGGGATTTTGAAAGAAATTTACGGGTACGCAAAACACACCTCGCGTGTACGTGTGATTGTATGAATTTTCCAGAATAGGAGAAAGTATGAGCGAAATGATAGTTTATAAAGTAGTAACAAATATACTTTTTATATAAAGCAAAAACAAATAAACAATTTAGATAAACAAATAACAAGTAAGCAGTTTATATCAGATAAGCATGAAAAACAAAGTATTAGGCAATTAAAATTAAACAAATAACTAAAATGAAACAAACAAATATTAAAAATTCAAATATTAACCTAAGTCTTTTATGGTTTAGAACCTAAATTCCCCAGCAGAGTCACCATTTCTGTTATGCCGTAATTTGACTTTCTTTAGAAAAATCACTTTTTGAAATGTTCTAAGTATAGAACAATTTGAGGAAAATACTTAGAAAAGAGTCTCCACATAATTTTTTTTAAAGAAATTAAGAAAACTTAATTTAAAAAGATTTTAACAGATTAAATCTTTATAAATTTTAGAGAAAATGGGCAAGAGGTTCTTATTTACGCTTCAAGAAGGTTTTTAAGGAATTTGAAGTGCCCGCTAACACGCGGTTATCCTACGACTTGGTTAGAATATATTTGACTATTTTTTGGAAAAATTATTTAACATAAAAAATAATAATTTACAATATTTGATTAACTTTAAAAAATAATTAAATAAATGACAGATTTTATTTTATTTTATTTTTTAGAGAAAGGGACCTAAAATTAAACATTTGAATTAAAAAGTAAGTGAATTTTAACAAAACTAGATTAATTAGAATTTATTTGACTCATTTTTAAAATAATAATTTAAACCAAATTGGTTAATTTAAACATGAAAACCATTTTAAATTAATTGAAGAATAAAAGTTTTGACTAACTTTTTTGAGAAAATGACTAAGTAAGTATTTTTTAAATTAATTGAAAAAGTTTTGACTAACATTTTTAAAGTTTATTTGAGAAAAATACTTTAACTTAAAACAATTTTAAAATGAGTAAAATGTGATTAAGTGAAAAGCATTGAATAACATATCTTTTTTAAGAACAAAAGGTTTAACTTAATTGAAGATATAAAATTTTGACCAATATACTTGATTAATAAAATAAATGAACACAAAAAATGAATTGTATTAAAAGTAAACCAACACAAAGAAAATAACTCATCTTTTGAGGAATCTAATTAAGTTAATTGACAATTCTAAAGTTAGAGTTAATAATAAGAAAAACAAACAATAAATAAAAATAATTAAATAATTTAAAGGTAAAGGAGAAATGAATTTGGGCCCCCTTTTTGGGCCAATTTCGCTGCAATTTTTGGACTTTAACCCAATTTCCATTTTTCGTATACGCCGGCTGTATATCAGCGTATACAGCTCATATACCAGCCTCGTTTCTTGCCTTCCAGACCTGTAACAGCTTCTGGGACCTGTTCTTCGATTTCTCAAGGTTGACTGACTCGATAAAATAATTTTGGGCCTTCATGGCCCATCCGAAATATGAAGTGGAGAAAGATAGAATCCAAGAGAACTCGGATGGTATCACATGAAAACAAAGTGAAGAAATAAATTAGCAGGAGTAAGAAGAATATGACATTCAGACTATTAACAACAATTTATTGTTCCAGTAAATGAAAGATGCAAGCCAGACTTTACGTTCTATAGTAGCGACAGATAATGAATTAGTTGAATTATTTAAAATTGCTAAGGCTAGGCGAAAAAATAAATACTCAATGAGCAAGCTAAGAGTAAGACAAATTTTTATCTTCCACATTAAAATCAAATAAGTAAACTCGCCTAAACTTGAACATTACTCACAATTAACTCGATAAACATTAGATGTATTTGCTTATGGGGACAAGAATTAATTAACCGAAGGGAATTGGGAAGGACGAAAACAATGATGACAAAAAAAATGAAATAGGAAAACTTAAGCCCTTAATCACAAATACTCAACTAAATCTACATTTAAGCTACATCTTCACTAGACAAAGGGAGTATTAATTACACCAAGAAAACTAGCTACAGTAAGCATATGATTTCCTTAAACAGTTACAACTCGTAATGAATATTCATTATAGCGGGCTGATATAAATAAGAAGTTGAATGCTTGAGATAAGTACTCATATGCCTCAAGGAGAAGAGAAACAAGTACACCACTGTTCTTATCTTTTTTTTAATTTTTTTTTTCATAAAACCCGAGCAAACAATAAACAAATATGATAATCCCTTTTTGGCCAAATTTGAAAAGAAGCACAACAAATTCCAATTGATCAAACACAAAGTGGACATAGCTTCCAGATTAGGTACCAAAATCATATTGCCAAAATTCGTCCAAGCTGACAAATAAAGTTACAACAATACTATATGCAAAACCAAAGAAATAAAGACTGCTCAATCCTAATAGGACCAAATTGCAGCAACAATAACCTAAGAACAAGAGAAGATGTAACTAAATAAGGACAACATTGTTGAATCAAGGCTACAGAGGGCATTGTTAACAGTTGAAACTAGAAAATAAAATTAACTTGGAGATTCAACAGACAGAGCTCAAAACAAAAGAGCAAGTGTAACATCAATTTAACCAAATAAATAGTATATGTTGCTAAAGAATGATTACAATAATATTGAATCCATATTGACAGTCGACATCCAATCGAACAACATGATAATCAGCAGAAGGGTAATATTTAGCTATCTTTGATATCAAAACGACAACTCTTGACTCCATTGAGGAAATCAGAAAGCCAACATCAGCAACATAATAAAAATTGAGAACTTCCAACAATGGAAATATGAGGCGAAGAGGAATTTAATAAAGGGAAAATGATATTACCTTTTCCAGGGTAGCGACTGGGACGACGAGCTGACCACGAAGCTTCTACTACCACTGGTACTTTGCTGGAAAGCTTGAATGAAAACCTCAAAGCAAGAGCTTAAATAAAGTCGAACCTCCTAACTTTTTAATATCTAAATCGATTTTTTTATGAATCTGTATATCTGTATTTTCTCTTTTCTCTGTCTATCCCATGTCCCCCCTTTTTTACAATGAAAGCAGAGGATTTAAATAGAAGAAAAACTAGGCTGATTTTTGGGGGAAAATGGATGGATTTTTGAATCCACCAGCTCCTTCTCGAGGTAACAGTGAAAGGGGATGGGAAATACCTGAAAATGGGGGAAAAGGGGACGGGGACTCGGCTGTTGTAGGTGTACGAACATACTGTTGCGCTGCTTGGAGCTGGAGTCGGCTGAGATTGAGGAAAAAGAAGAAGAAGGCGTACGGGGGGGGGGGTCGGGTATTGTTGTACGTATGCGTATTGTTTGCATTTTTCACTGAAGAAGAAGAACGCGGGTCTGGGTCTTTTTGGAATGGGCTGGTTCGCTACGAGGAAGAAGAACGAAGCGAGGTTGGGGTCGCTTGTATGCATTTCTAGGTTTCTGTACGCTGTTGTGTATGTTGGACTGCTGATGGGTCTTGGTACTGGATTTGAAAATGGGTTGCTGAGAATTGTTATAAGGATTGGGTCAAGGTTGGCTATATGCTGGAATTTGGGCTTCTAGAATGGGTTAATTGGAAATGGCCCAATCCGGTCTTATAAAGAGTTAAAGGTGAATTAAGGAATTGAGAGATATTCAGATTTTAGTGAGACTGCACAAGCAGGCACGTGAAGGTGGGTCCCTCGCCCCTATGTTGGTTTAGCTTTATAAGATTTGGTTTCCCTTCGTTTTAACTCATTTTTTTCGACCAAATATAAAGAAAACAGTCCTAAATTCTCTCTAAAGGTTCCCCTATCATCCAAGAAAATATCTACAAGATTTAAACAAGGTTTCACCCTCGGAATGTTCATAAAGATTATGTTACTTCTTTCCTCCTCGTTGGTTGTGATTTGAAGGATTCTTCGTTGTGAAGGAGTCTCATTTTTAGGTGGTGTTGCTGTTGTTTGGAGGTAATAATTCTCACCCTTCATTTTATTGAGTGAGTCCAAGTTATAGCTATGCTATATAAGCAAGAACACGAATAGTCGGCTGGAAATTCGTATTTGGATAGTTATGTGATGTTGGGCTGTTTCTGAAGTATTTTCTGATGTTGTTGTTGCTGGAATTTTCGGAAATGATTTTTTTGTTTGTGGTTGTTGTTGATATGAGTCTGGAAGAGAAGAAGAAGTATAGAGGGTAATTAATTGTAAGATAAATAAGTGTAACGTTGGTTCTAATATTGCATTGTAATTTTCAAATGACTTCTTCATGGTTCAACGTCTTGTGTTTGAGGAGACTCTTTGTAATTGAGGATGCATTCTAAAATACTATAAGATCCATCAATTTAAAGTTAAGGTTCTGCCCTTTTATTCTCTTATTGCTTATGAAGAGAAATACGTGATTCCAAACGTAATTATTGGACGAACTCATAGGATGGTGATTGGGAGCCGTAAGTTCGAGTTATTATGGTTATATTGAACAATTATAGGATAGTATTACATATATTTTTTCTGGCTTTAATGGTTTGAAGACTCGTGGTTTGGATTTGGTTGTGGTTATTTTGTGGTTGGAAAGGAGGGGTGTGGCGATAGGCCGAGTTTTTATTATTGTGCAGGCATACTCTATTTAATTATTGTTGACTATTGTGTAGGCCTCCACTTGTTAATAGCTGCTATAAAAATGTATGTTACATCATTAATTTGGGGTTGTAATTGGGAGAAGAACAGGTAATGAAGCATACATTTAAAAAGGATCAGGCGAGCTAATCACTCTGCTAGTAAGCTCTAAATTGCTACTTTGACCCTGACATGTTAATATTCTCCCTGTAATGGTTGTGTGACATGATTTTCTGTAGGTTACGTACTGTAAGGAAGGGGTACAATCCATATTGATACAACAAGACCCAGAATTGAGGTATGTTAAGGCTAATCACTATACTTCCTTTGAGCACGAATTTTGGAATCCTAAATCGGCAAATATTGTTTTTATTACACTATTGCTAGAAATACCTTTTGTGAAAGGCATTGAGATTGCAGCTAGTGTATTTTTGGGACTCCATTATGTTGTTATTCCAATCGTTTGGTTAGATAGAGTATTCGGCGTCTATATGTCATTTTGTTGATTCTCTTGACTATAGGTCCATGTGTACAAATTTTTCTTCTTCTTTAGGTGTAGTAACTTAAAAAGATTAGGGATGAACAATATGAATTTGAAATCAGTCCTCCTTCCTCGCTAATTTATATTTTTGAATAACTTTAAAATAATCCATCGATCTCCAGAACTCTTAAATGTAAATCGTATGTTTAAACTACTAAAGGATGTGTTTTCTGAAATACTTTCTTTTACAAACTACTAAGGAAACATATATAGATACTAAGTGAAGAACTTTAAGCTATTTATGAATATCCTTAGGTTTAAGTTACCTTTCTAAATCCAAGATAAGTGTTCCAGTTTAATCTACAAGTATATGAGGTTCTACGAGACATTTACATGTGATACAAAAGTGATTACCAGATTATGAGAACAAGAGTATCAATGGGCCAAGATTGACAACATGACTCAGGTAACACAAATGCATTATGAATCCATGACATGACATGCTATGCATTCTACTCCCGAGCTATAATCGGAAGATATGGGGCCTATTGCCTATATTTATACGTATGAGATACAGATTGCCACAAGTTGGTGAATATGATGCTGGTTCGCTACCGGAAGGCACCACCATTGCTAGAACTTGGTTAGGTATGACATGCATTTGCATCTATATATATGTATTCACGACATACGATTATGCGAGCATACCATGCATATTTAATTTATATAAGGTTGGATGTCAGCCATGGAGGCTATCAAAGTTTCTATTTCAGGTGGTATCTTTATTACCCTTTTTACAACAACTATCTATGATTCTACTTTCTGCCTTACATACCAGTACGTTTTTATTCATACTGACGTCCCGTTGCCTGGGGACGCTGCATTTTTGTTTCGTGCGTGCCGGTCCAGGTAGGGATTCTGATTGACCCCTCTGCTAGGATTCATGGTTCAGTTGTGAGTTGGTAAGATCCACCTCTTCCTGAAGCTTTCATAGGATGTTACTTTTATTGTGCAGTTTGGGTATAATCGGGGCCTTGTCCTGACCAGTTCTTATGACACTCTTAGAGGCTATTGTGGACACGATATTCTAGGTTTCTTTCTGCAGCTTCAAGTCTCCAGCCCCATATGCTTGGCATGTATATATATGTATGTACGTATGTATATCTTCATTTGCAGCCTTGTCGGCTAGCTAGTACTTTATTATCTTTGGCTTGTCTACCTTCGTCTATATGGCTTGTTGATATTCAGGTTATGACCTTGATGGTCTAGTCGTAGTATTTTAGATGTTATGCTGCCCAATTTTCTAGGCCCATAGTTGAGTCAGTTGGTATGTTTCAATGGCTAACTCGATCGCATAAGGAATCGAGTGCCAGCCACGCCTCCCCTAGTTTGGGGCGTGACATTAACATCTACTTTTGAGATGAAACATACGTGTGAAGCAGCATACAATTTTGGATTTAAGATTTCAAGAGATAGTTTGAAGAGATTGTTATCTCTCTCACAAGAACCGTACATTAAGAAAGTTCTTGAATGCTTAAATATGTGATGCGATGTACTAGTCCACCACTTACTACGGGACCTAGTTAATATCATGCTATAATGCAGTAGATGAAACTAAAGTATAAAGTAAAAATAACATGGAGTTTACGTGGAAACCTCCTTGCTAAAGGGAGCAAAACCAAGACCTGTCACACAGGATTTACAACAATTTTCACTATCTTCTAGCAACAAGTGATTACAGACTCTGAATGCGCATAGACAGATTAAACCCTTAATCTCACCACCTGTAATAACCCTATTACAAAGGGAGCCAAAGCAATACCTCTTTTGCCAACTATATTAAATAACTCTAATGAATATAGACTTCAATCACACACTACACAGTTAACTCTAACTATTCTCATTGTTCGTTGTCACATGAAAGACTCGATGCGTTCCTTTATAGACTAGAAACGTATCTTACAAGTTCAACACAATACAAACTTTCATTAACAACACTCAGAAGACACACTTGATAACTCTATCAGGTCCTTGAGGTTATTGAAGGCTTGAGTTCTACAGAGACAAAATACACCTTTTGTAAAATTGCGTTTCAATGTCTTGACTAGGTTGTTTCATATTAATGAGGATATATTATCCTCTGAACAAAACAACCTAGTGTTCTCTGATTGATTGAGTATACTGTTCTTGTTTCTTGAGCTCACCAACCACGTCAGATATGGCAATCTTTACAGCTATTCACAATTTGACTACAGAGACATGCTCTACTAGTTTGTGAGTATCATCAAAACTTCAAAATACAACATTTTCCCCCTTTTAGATGATGACAAACAAAAAATGCAACATGTTTCCTTTAATCAATCCTTCCCCCTGTCACCAGCAATCCATCCCTAATCATTCACCCCTATCACCCACAACACATTCACATTTTCCTACTTTTGATATCATAAAAAAGTTAAGACAGTAAGCACAAGCAAGATATCAAGCAAAAACGTAATGAATTCAGAGCCAAATGGTGACACATAACATGAGTAATAAGCACCTAGAGAAGATGCAGTACAACAAAACAGACCAAGATATCATTAACAAAAAACATCCACCATACTGACTGTGAGAGAAATCACAAAAGATAACATGGTCAGAGAGCCACTGTTAGATTACAAAAAAAGATTGAGGAGGACTTAAGATAGAGCGATTTGAGGGACAAAGGATTGGAGGATCAAATTCATGCAGGTATTCACATCATTGTGGGTCTGGAGAAGCTTTTTCATTAGAGATTGGACCTCAGCGTCCAGTTGGGCATTTGTCTCAACCAACTTAGCATTATGGGATTTCTGTTCTGCAAATTCCTCTTGCACACATGTACTTGGACCAAGTCCCCGCCACCACATTAGCTTTGCCGGGGTGGTAAAGGACACTCATGTCATAGTCCTTCAGTAACTCTAACCACCTTCTTTGCCGAAGGTTCAAGTCTTTTTGGCTAAAAACATATTGAAGACTCTTGTGATCGGTGAAAACATCCACATGTACCCCATATAGATAATGCCTCCATATTTTTAAGGCAAACACAACCGCCGCTACTTCGAGATCATGGGTTGGATAGTTCTTCTCATGAACTTTTAGTTTCCTTGAAGCATAGGCAATCACTTTACCACTTTTTATAAGCACACATCCCAACCCACTCTAGAGGCATCACAATACACCATAAAACCATATGTACCCTCCGGAAAGGTCAATACCGGAGCGCAAGTAAGTCTATCTTTCAATTCTTAGAAACTTTTCTCACAATCTTCCGATCACACAAACTTAGCCTTCTTTTGAGTCAAAGCCGTCAAAGGAGAAGCAATAGAGGAGAACCCTTCAACAAAGCTTCTATAATAATCGGCCAAACCCAAAAGGCTTCTAATGTCGGAGGGAGTAAGAGGTCTAGGCCAACTCTTGACCGCATTCGTCTTCTTAGGATCTACCTCAATACCCTTGCTTGACACGATGTGACCAAGGAATGTTACAGACCTTAACCAAAACTCGTACTTGCTAAACTTCGCGAAAAGTTGATGGTCCTTAAGAACTTGCAATACAAACCTCAAATGGTCAACATGCTCATCCTTACTCCTTGAATAGATAAAAATATCATCGATGAACACTATCACAAACATATCGAGATATTCATTAAGTCCATGAACGCCGCCGGAGCATTAGTCAAACAAAAGGACATTACTAGGAACTCATAGTGACCATATCTTGTTCGGAAAGCCGTCTTGGGAATATTAACCCTTCTCACCCTCAATTGGTGGTAACCCGAACGAAGATCAATCTTGGAGAAATAATTAGCCCCTTGAAGTTGATCAAACAAGTCATCAATTCTCAGAAGAGGATACTTGTTCTTAATGGTCACTTTGTTCAATTGGCGATAATCGATGCACATTCTAAGAGACCCATCCTTCTTTCTAACAAACAATACCGGAGCACCCCATGGAGAGATACTCGTTTGAATAAAACCCTTGTCTAGCAAATCCTTTAGTTGCTCTTTCAACTCATTTAACTCTGCCGGACTAATTCTATAAGGAAGAATAGAGATAGGTTGCGTATCCGAAATAAGGTCAATACCAAAATCTATTTCCTGCTCGAGAGGAATACCGGGTAAATCATCGGGAAAAACTTCCGAAAACTCATTCACTACCGGAACCGACTCTAGATGAGGGGTTTCAGATTCAACATCCTTCACCCTAACAAGATGGTAAATACACCCTTTGGAGATCATCTTTCTAACTTTAAGACAAGAGAAAAATTGACCTCTGGGCATAGAATTTCCCCCTTTCCACTCTAAAATAAGTTCATTCGGAAATTGGAATTTAACCACCCGAGTTCTACAATCAATAGAGGCATAACATGCATGCAACCAATCCATACCAAGAATCACATCAAAATCTAACATGTCGAGTTCTACCAAGTCAACAAGAGTAACTCTATGGCCCAAGGAAATGGGACATCTCCTATAAACTCTCTTAGCCACCACAAAATAACCAACCGGAGTAGAAACCGAAAAAGGCTCTAATAACGCTTCCGGAGGAACATCAAACCTCATCGCCACATAAGGCGTTACAAAAGATAAAGTAGCACCGGGAAACAATAAAGCATACACATCAATAAGAAAAACTTTTAACATACCGGTAACCACATCCGGGGAGCTCTCTTGGTCACCTCGGGTTTGAAGAGCATAAAAGTGGTTTTTCTTGGGAGCATCGGAATTTGAACCTCTATGAGGAACTTTCTTGCCCTCTCTTCCTTGAACTTTAATCATGGGACAATCCCTCATCAAATGACCACTTTTCCCACAACTATAGCAACCATTCGTGCCAACTAGGCACTTGCCATCATGTTTCATACCGCACTTAGTACAAGTAGGCGTAGCCATAGAAGATCCACCTCTATTTCCTCCTTGAGGCTTAGGGTTAGGCACCCCATCTTTGTTGACCCTTGGAGCACTAGAGGAGCCTCGGTTGGATAACCTTTGCTTGAACCTTGGTCTCCCTTGACCCTCGGACTTACCCTTGGAAAAATTTCCATCATCGGTTCTTGCTCTTTTTGCCTCTCTATTCTTTTTCCTAAGTCTTGACTCCTCAACTTGTTGAGCATACACCATTAGACATGAGATATCCATATTATCATGGAGAATGGCCGCACGACATTCTTCTTCAATCAAGTTGGACATACCCGTCAAAAACCTACTCATTTCATCCCTCAGATTCAACACCAAAGATGGGGCATACTTGGACAATTGAGTGAATTTTAGGGAATACTCTTTCACGCTCATGTTTCCTTGATGAAGATTGATGAAGTCTTCAACCTTAGCCTCCCAAAACTCTCGGGGAAAGTATCTAGCAAGAAATGCCAATTTGAACACTTCCCAATCTATGGGACCCGCTCCTACCGGCCTATTGTTCTTCCATTGAGTATACCAAACTTGAGCAACACTCTTCAATTGGTAAGCGGCTAGTTCCGCTTTCTCTACCGAAGTCACCCCGATAATGTCAAGTATCTTGAAAACCTCTTCCACAAACTCATGAGGATCTTTTCCCCTGTTGGAGCCATGAAATTTGGGAGGATTCATTCTAGCAAAATCTCGAATCCTTGAAGCGGCTGTATTTATATTGGTATTAGCCGGAAAAACAACTTTCCTATTAGCTTGGGCCGTCATGGCTTGAACTTGAGTTGTCATGGCTTGAGTCAATATTTGGAGAGCTGACTTAATTTCCACATTTGTCATAGCTGCTGGATCATTCGGGGCTTGAGGAGCTTGAGGATATCGAGGAGGAACTCCTTGATCCACATTCTCTTCTTCCACCCTTCTAGCATTAGCCCTTCGTGTATTCATATCCTGAAGATACATAAGAGAAGGATTAGAAGGAAGACCTTATAGAGTTAAAATCTATCGTACGACTCAAGAGTAATGAAAGAAGTGAAATTTCTTAAACATCTTATAGCCTATTATTCATAAATGTGGCGCGCTTCACACTCATGAATAAGACTCTACTAGACGTGGCTTATGAGACATCATCCTAGAATCATTCTAAACCTTGTGCTCTGATACCAAGTTTGTCACAACCCAGGGGTACCCCCTAGATGTAACATGGCGTACTCAACTCCGAAGGGGTTTCATACAAGCCCTTAGCATATCATGATATAAGATAAATAGAAATGATGCGGAATTTAAAACTTTTCTTTACAATCGAAGTCTTTCATAAAAGAAAATGGAAGTCTAGACAGTATCTCAATAAGCCATCTAATACAATCTAGTATCAAATAGGGTAACAACACTTTTACAACATAGTCTCAAAAATAGAATGTGAGAAAGAAACTAGAAAGAAACATCTTCCGTCCTCGAACCATGAGGACTCACCAAAAGCGCAGAGAATAGTCGATCCAAGCTTTGACCAAGAAGGAAGCATACCTCAACAACTGATTCCTACACTTATAGAAAAAATGTAGAAAATATGGGTTAGTACAAAAATACACTAAGTATGATAGCCATGCATAAAATCCTTGAAACATGTCAAAAGGGGACATTTTATTTGAAATCACGCACTTTATCAAGTTTAAGAATCATCATGAGCATTAGTGTAAAAACATAAGTCAAACCATTTAATAAGTAACCCTAAGCTATACTTGTGCAATGCATAGATAAGATCCATAATCCTATCTAATACTAAGTACCACTTTTAGGCCACCCTAATCATACTTATCATGCTTTTGACCTCATCATAGCCAATACTCATAGACAAGGAAACATTCATGTTCATAAATTCATATCAAGGAAGTCACTCATAGAAACAATCCACATCAAGAATGCATAATTCATATATTTTCATAGCATAAGAGAACCACATCACGACCACTCTCAAAGTCTACTTGTGCAATGCATGAATGAATTCCCATACCCCCATTAACACTAAGTAGAACTTCTTGAGAAGCCATAAGCCTTAGTTCATGTCCATGTTCTTGTCATAGTTCATATTCATGTTCTTGTCATAGTTCATATTCATGTCATGTAGGGAAACCGCCTTAACCGACATAGACCATGTGAGCTACATGGAATCCGGTGTCATGCCCCTACACCGAAAGAGGTGTCTTACTTTCCTAAGGTAGAACTAGAATTTGTTAGCTTAGGTGGATCCACTAGCTAAAGACCTGTGTGGGCACATAGTTACGGGATAGAGAGATTGCTTCTAGAAACCTGGACTTCTGAGTAGAAGGTTTCCATCTCATGAGATAACTATTTTTGGAACCCGGACTAACTGACGTATAAGGAACCCATTTGGAAAGCTAGACTAACTAATGTAAAAGCTTTCATCTCATATTCATATCCACTCGGTGCTAAGCATAATTCTCATTAAGTTCATGTTAAGTCTTAACTTAAGTTCCTACTTATCGAAGAATTCCCTAGCATTCAATTTAACAAGATATCATGATAGCTCATAGATTCAACAGGTGAGAATAGACTTTCAACCGTGGAATCATTGTTATGTGAGTAAACCTTTCACATCATGTTCATAGTGTGTTCATGAGAATAACCTTTCAATCAACACAACAAGATTATCATAGTCCTAAATATTTCTTACATAGTCATGTGAAAGGGTATAGGGGAAAATTACCTTTCAACAATACCACAATTACACCATAGTCATTGGATCTTCACTCTCAAAGTGAAGCTTGAAGCACATGCATAATTCTCACAATCATATACAATTCTCATAACTTTCCCTTCAAGGACCATGAATCACATTCAACCCAAACATCTAGAATTTCTACATAAGATATGGATAATAACATGATACAATTCACTCAATCATTCTAAGCATAATCTCTTCACATACTTCTATAATCAATCAACCCACATCATGAAATCACAATTCAGTAATATGGGGAATTCATGTGTTCATGGGGGGATTTCATCATAAATCAACAACAAATCATAAATTCAATCCTAATCCAACATAAATCAATCAATGAAAATGTTTTTGAAAAGAATCCATGACTTCGAGTGAAACCCTAGATTTTTTAGGGAAATCCAAGTTGTGAAATTGTGTTTTGAAGGGACTCTATGGGTGTAGGCTACGCATAGATGAATAGCTACCATACCTCAATGAAGAATCCAGATGAAATGTATTGGAGAAGGCCTCTACTTCAAACCCTAGATTGATTTTCTTCTTGTTCATCTTCCTTGGAGTTCTAGAGAGAAGATTTTGGGGAAGATTGGTTTTGATTTGGGAAGTTGGTAGTTATGATTTAGATGACTTAGTTTAGGGGCTTAAAACACTTATATAGTTAGTCTAAAATAATATAAAATGACATCACTTAATAGTTAATAAAAATGGAAAACCCTAAACTACCCCTCAACTAACTCCCAAAACTACCTTCCAGGTGTGACCCACAACCCCCTCACCTACGGACCGTGGTTGGACCCACGGCCCGTGCTAGTGAATCGTGGGTCGGGGTTCTGGGACTTGAAATGGGGGGCTTGACCTACGGATGCAAGCCATGTGGTGTGGATCCATCCACGAGGCGTGGGTCCTGCCCGTGGCTACTGCCTTAGGCAGATTCCAAGGAGGCGTCACTCACGCTGCCCCCCTACGGGGCGTGGGTTAACCCACGAAGCGTGGATGCCCTCCGTGGGTCACTGCCTGTCAGCCTTTTAGGTCTTTTCCTCAAGGACCAATGGTTGGTACTTGGGGTTTAGGCCTTGACGTTCTAACACGAACACAGGAATTTTAAGGTACGGGAGGGTACATTCAAGGCTCTAACCCTAACATCGAGCTCTAGATTAGCCTACTAGTTCCGGAGTGTTAAACATCACAATAAACAACAAAGCCATCCCTACCATCCGATAAATTCAACATCGGAGCGGAGGTAAGTCTATCTTTCAACTCTTGGAAACTTTTCTCACAAGCTTCAAACCATATGAACTTAGCTTTAGTTTTAGTCAATGTCGTCAATGGAGAGGCAATCGTAGAAACCCCTCAACAAATCTTCTATAATAACCGGCCAAACCCAAGAAAATTTGAATATCTGTCGGTGATAGAGGTCTAGGCAAACTCTTGACCGCATCCGTCTTAATTGGATCCACCTCAATACCCTTACTTGAAACTTATGACCAAGAAAAGCTACGGACCTTAGCAAAAAATCACATTTGCTAAACTTTGCAAAAAGTCGTTGGTCCTTAAGAATTTGTAATACAATCCTCAAACGATCAATACGCTCATTCTCGCTCCTTGAGTAAATAAAAAATATCATCAATAAAAACAATTACGAATGTATCAAGTTATTGTCTAAACACCCTATTCATAAAATCCATAAATGCCGCCGGAGCATTAGTCAAACCAAAGGACATCACCAAAAACTCAAAATGACCATATCGGGTTCTGAAAGCCATTTTCGGAATATCTTCTTCTTTCACCCTTAATTGGTGATAACCTGATCGGAGATCAATCTTAGAGAAATAACTTGCCCCTTGAAGTTGGTCAAATAAATCATCTATTCTTGGAAGAGGATACTTGTTTTTAATGGTCACCTTGTTCAATTGTCGATAGTCGATAAACATACGAAGTGAACCATCTTTCTTTCTAACAAACAAAACTGGAGCACCACATGGAGAGATAATCGGTCGGATGAAACCCTTATCCAACAAATATTTCAATTCCTCTTTCAACTCCTTAAGTTCTGCCGGAGCCATTATATAAGGAGGAATAGAAATAGGTTGCGTATCTGGGAGAAGGTCAATTGCGAAGTCTATTTCCCTTTCAGGAGGAATACTAGGTAGATCATCTTGAAACACTTCCGGAAACTCATTCACAATGGGGACCGACTGAAGAATAGGGGTTTCTGAATCCACATCCCTCACCCTAACTATATGGTAAACACAACCCTTGGAAATCATCTTTCTAGCTTTAAGATAGGAAACAAACTGACCCTTAGGTATAGAATTTCACCCCTTCCACTCTAGGATAGGTTCATTTGGGAACAGAAACTTAACTACACGGGTTCTACAATTAATGGAAGCATAACAAGAGTGCAACCAATCCATACCAAGGATAACATCAAAATCTAGCATATCAAGCTCTACCAAATCAACTAGAGCAACTCTATGGGACAAGGAGACGGGACATCTTCTATAGAACCTCTTTGCTACAACAGAATCACCAACAGGGGTAGAGACAGAAAAAGGTTCTAACAACACATCAGGAAGCATATCAAATCTCATAGCCACATAGGGCGTCACAAAATACAAAGTAGCACTGGGGTCAAGTAAAGCATAAACATATAGTTGGAAAACTTTCAACATACCGGTAACCACATCGGGAGAACACTCCTGTTCACCTCTAGTCTGAAGTGAATATAATCAGTTTTGCTTAGGAGCATTCGCACCCGAAGCACTTGGACCGGATGAAGCATAGGGATGAGTCCTACGATGACTATTATCTTCATTCTTAGCAACCAAAGGTCAATTCCTTATCTTGTGATCCATCTTCCCATAACCAAAGCAAGCATTGGAACCCGCTAGACACTTACCCTCATGATTTCTTCCACACTTACCACAAGTAGGAAACAAAGACCTACTACCATCTCCTTGAGGTTTAGAGTTAGACCTTGGAGGAACATTAGAAGAACCTTGCCCGGAGAACTTTTGCCAAAACCTTGAACGACCTCGTCCACCAAACCTAGAATATGAAAAGTTACCAGCATCCATTCTTGCTCTCTTTGTCTCCCTAGACCTTTCCTTAAGCTTTTCCTCTTCAATCTGTTGGGCATGCACCATAAGACGAGAAATGTCCATGTCATGGATAAGCATAGTGGTACGACATTATTGTACTACCATGTCGGACACACCCGAAACAAACTTACTCGTCTTAGCCCTACGATCCGCCACAATAGAAGGAGCATATTTTGACAATTGAGTGAACCTCAAAGAATATTCCCTCACACTCATATTTCCTTGCAGAAGATTAATGAAATCAAGCACCTTGGCCCCTCTCATCTCAAGAGACAAGAATCTATCAAGAAAAGCACTTTTGAACCTTTCCCATTCTATGGGACCCGCTTCTACCTGCCATGCCTTTTTCCATTGGTTGAACCAAATCTGTGCAACACCTTTGAGTTGATAAGCGGCCAATTCTGTCTTCTCCACTAGATTCACTCCCATGATAGCAAGTACCTTATAGACCTCATCGATAAGATCTTGAGGATCTTCGTCAACCTTGGAGCCATAAATTTCCGGAGGGTTCATCCTTGTGAAGTCCCTCACTCTAGATGCCGCCGTACCCACATTTGGGTTCATGGGGACAACCACCTCTATATTGGCTTTGGCCGTCACAGCTTTAGCCAATACTTAAAAAGTCATCCTAAACTCCGCGTTGGTTACATTCTCAACCAATGGGTCAATTAGAGTTTGAGGATGAGCTTCTTGATCAACATTGTCACCCTCAATCCTTCTGGCTACCCTTATAGTAGTCATATCCTGTAAACCATCAGGTAAGGATTAGGAGAGAGACTTTATAGAGTTAAACTCTATCACACAACTTAGAGTGAAGAAAGAAGTGAAGTTTCCTAAGCATCTAGTAGCCTCTTATTCATAAATGTGGCGCGCTTCAGACTTATGAACAAGACTCTACTTGACATGGTTTTGAGACATCCTAGAACCATTCTAAACCTTGTGCTCTGATTACCAAGTTTGTCACGACCCAGGGGTACCCCCTAGATGTAACAAGGTGGACAAGACCCCGAGAGGCCTCATATAAGCCACTTAGCATATCATAACATAAAGTAATAGAAATGATGCAGAAATTTAAAACATTTTCAATACAATCAAAGTCTTTATAAAACAAGCGAAAGTCTAATACACTTTTTCTCAAACCATCTAAAACATGAATATCTTTGAAACATGAATATTTTTGGGACACAACCCATACAATAGGTCAAAACATAAAATGAAAGAACATAATGAAAATAGTGGTCAAATCCTTGAAGGCTATGAGGACTCACCAATCTTCAATTCTTTCTCTACTATGATCCTAGCCACGGGGGTAAGAGTCGATATCGCCAGACTCTACATTTTACTAAGAAATGTAAGCAAGATTATGAGTTAGTATAAATATGTACTAAATATGATAGCTTGTATAAACAACATGAACATAAGCATAAGGGTTAGACAATATAAGTCATAAGCATAATCAATGCACATACATCATCATAACAAAGGAGGAATACTTCCTTAAGTAACCTCAACTTATCCTTAGTCAAGACTTGGGTCATCCACCTCTAGTCATACTTACATCATGGAAGGCAACTCAAGCAACAATCCAAGCTATTCATTTCTCATAACGTAATTCACTTATTCATGCTTACTTTTAAAGAGATGGGGATTCACCTCTTTGCCTAGCTACAAAGGCTAATAGGTATTCACCTCTTGCCTTACTTACTTTAGGATCATGTGCACTCGCCTCCATGACCAACATCATATGACACGGGTACTCGCCTCCATATCATTCCATAAGGATCATGGGTACTCGCCTCCATGTCCAATCATCATAACATGAACGTGGAGAGTCGCCTCTTGTTCAATTCTAAGGAGTATGGAAAGTCACCTCATATCCTTCTAATATGGAGGTCAAGGGTAGTCGCCTCTAGCCTCAACAATTACTTAGTCTTTTAGTCTAGATTCATTTTAGGTGAGAAATCCTTTCAACCTATAATTATTCAATGTGAGAAAACCTTTCACATTCATACATTCATGCTTAAGTAATTCATGTGGGAAGTATCCCTTCCATAACAATAACATTAACTATCAACTACTCATATCATAAGCTTTACTCTCAAATAAATTAACATCATAATCACCAAATATGATTCAATCTCAAGCAATTCTAGTGTATCTTATCAATTCTACAAGGATATATTTAAATCAATAATTCTCCTTTCACGGCATAATCCCAATTACATCAATTTTATCTTTCTAGACAAGGGATAGGCATGGGTACATGTAAATTAATCCTAAAAACAAGTAATCCTATCAATTCAATCATAAACAATCATAATCTACTCAATTGGATCAACATTCATCACAATCCACAACATTGGAAGAAACCGTAACTCAAACTGGGGAATTTCTACTTCACAATTGGGGAATCTTAAGGGGCTCCATGGATGAAAGGATTTCATGGATGAAAATCCATCTTACCTTAATCAGAAAGCCCACAAATGCTTGAGGATTGGAGACTTAAACTTGACCCTAGCTTCAACTCTTCCTTCTTTTTCCACTTTCTAGAGAGAGAATATTTGAGAGGAAGAACTTGAGATTTCTTTTGTGTTTTGAAGTAATGACTTGAATGGGGGAATTTGGGGGTTAAAATACTTATATAGGTGTCCTAGGCTTGGGTAAAATGACACCACTTCAATTTAATTTAAACCGGAGAAGACCCATGTACCCCTAAAATAAATCCCAGCCCACGACTGATGGACCCTTGATCGACGGACCATTGACAGACCGATGGTCCGTCTTGTCAACTGTCGTTAGATTCAGAGAGTTTTGGCTGACCTACGGACCCCTGGACCACGGACCGTGATCTGACCGACGGTCCATTGGTCAGGCCGTGGTTCTGAGGTTTGAGTCATAGCTTGGGTTACCAACCATGGACCCCACCTACAATCCGTGGTCCCAACCACGGGTCGTGGTTGGCTGCCGTCAGTTGGCACCTACAACTTCTGAAATTGCTGATTTGCTTATTTCTGAATATGAGGTGTTACATCTAAGGTGCTTGAGTTTATCAACCTCCGACAAGGGAACATGAGTGTCAAAGAATATGCTTTGAGATTCACACAATTGTCGAGGTATGCCCCCTCTATAGTTGCAGATTCTAGGGCAAAGATGAGAATGTTTATTTTGGGAGTATCTGAATTGGTTGTAAAAGAATGTCGTACCTCTATTCTTGTCCATGACATGGACATTTCTCGCCTCATGGTTCATGCTCAAAAAATTGAGGACGGAAAATATAAGGAGAAGTCTAGGGAACTAAATAGGGAAAGAACCGATGATGGTAACTCTTCATACTCTAGGTCCAGTGGACGTGGTCGTTCAAGGTTTCAACAAAGGTTTTCTAGGAAAGGTTCCTCTAATGCTCCTCCAAGATTCAAGAATGAGAGGGTGTCTAACCTAAGCCTCAAGGAGGAAATGGTAGTGGGTCTCTATTGTTTACTTGTTCTAAGTATGGAAGAAAGCATGAGGGCATATGTCTAGCGGGTTCCAATGCTTGATTTGGTTGGGGTAAGATGGACCACAATATAAGAGATTGTCCTTCAGTTTCTAAGAATAAAGGAGAAAATCATCTTAGGTCTCTACCTTATCCTTCATCCGGTCCAAGTGGTTTGAGTTTAAATTCTCCTAAGCAAAAAAAGTTTTATGCACTTCAGACTCATGGTGAACAAGAGGGTTCTCCCGATATGGTTACCGGTATGTTGAAAGTCTTCCAACTTGATGTTTATGCTTTACTTGATCCAGGTGCTACTTTGTCTTTTGTGACATCATATGTGGCTATGAGTTTTGATGCTCTCCCAGATGTGTTGTTAAATCCCTTTTCTGTCTCTATCCCTGTTGGTATTCTTTTGTGGCTAAGAGGGTCTATAGAGGATGTCCCGTCTCCTTATCCCATAGAGTTACTCTTGTTTATTTGGTAGAGCTTGATATGCTAGATTTTGATGTTATTCTTGGTATGGATTGGTTGCACTCATGTTATGCTTCTATTGATTGTAGAACCCATGTAGTCAAGTTTAAATTTCGATATGAGCCTATCCTAGAATGGAAGGGGGGAAATTCTATGCCTAAGGGTCAGTTTGTTTCCTTTTTAAAAGCTAGAAACATGATTTCTAAGGGTTGCATTAACCATTTAGTTAGGGTGAGGGATGTAGATTCTGAAACCCCTACTCTTGAGTCGGTCCCAGTTGTGAATGAGTTCTGTGAAGTGTTCCCAGATAATCTACCCGGTATTCCTCCCGAAAGAGAAATAGAGTTCGGTATTGACCTTCTCTCAGATACACAACCTATCTCTATTCCTCCTTATTGAATGGCTCCGACAGAACTCAAGGAATTGAAAGAGCAATTGAAAGACTTGTTGGATAAGGGTTTCATCTGACCAAGTATATCCCCATGGGGTGCTCCAGATTTGTTTGTCAGAAATAAAGATGGTTCTCTTCGAATGTGTATAGACTACTGGCAATTAAATAAGGTTACGGTTAAGAATAAGTATCCTCTTCCAAGGATAGATGATTTGTTTGACCAACTCCAAGGAGCGAGTTACTTTTCTAAGATTGAACTCTGCTCGGGTTATCACCAATTGAGGGTGAAGGAAGATAATATTCCAAAAATGGCTTTTAGAAGCTGATACAGACATTGAGTTTTAGGTGATGTCTTTTGGTTTGACTAATGCTCTAGCTGCTTTTACGGACTTGATGAATAGGTGTTTAGATAATAACTTGATATTTTCGTGATTGTGTTCATTGATGATATATTGATTTATTCGAGAAGAGAGGATGATCACATCAATCATTTGAGGATTGTGTTGCAAATCCTTAAGGAATGACAACTATTTGCAAAGTTTAGCAAATGTGAGTTTTGGCTATGGTCTGTGGCTTTTCTAGGTGACATTGTTTCAAGTAAGGGTATTGAGGTAGATACCAATAAGACAGATGCGGTCAAGAGTTGGCCTAGACCTCTATCCCCTTCTGATATTAGAAGCTTCTTGGGTTTGGCTCGTTACTATAGAAGATTTGCTGAAGGATTATCTACAATTGTCTCTCCATTGACAGCATTAACTCAAAAAAAAAGCCAAGTTCATATGGTCTGAAGTTTATGAGAAGAGTTTTCAAGAATTAAAGGATAAACTTACTTCCGCTCCGGTGTTGACTTTACCGGAAGGGACAGATGGTTTTGTGGTTTATTGTGATGCCTCAAGAATTTGGTTAGGATGTGTGCTTATGCAAAATTGGAAAGTCATTGCCTATGCTTCAAGGCAACTTATGATTCATGAGGAGAATTATCCTACCCATGACCTCAAATTAGTGGAGGTTGTGTTTGCCTTAAAGATTTGGAAGCATTATTTGTATGTTGTTCATATTGATGTTTTTACCGACCACAAGAATTTGCAATACGTGTTTATTCAATAGGATCTAAATCTTCTCCAAAGAAGGTGGCTTGAGTTATTGAAATATTATGATATGAGTGTTCTCTATCACCCCTGTAAGGCGAATGTGGTCGCGGATGCCCTTAGTCGGTTATCTATGAAGAGTGTTGCTCATATTGAGGATGATAGAAAATAGTTGGTTTGAGATGTTCATAGATTGCCCCGGTTGGGTGTTCAGTTAGTAGACTCTACTAAGGGTGGTGTTATGGTTCACAATGGTTCAGAATCATCTTTTGTGATAGATGTTAAAGCCAAGTAGTGTCTTGATCCGACCTTAGTTGAATTGAAAGAAGCGGTGCTTAGAAAATCCGTTGAGGATTTCTCCCAAGGGGAATATGGTGTGCTAAGATATCAAGGTCGTTTGTGTGTTCCTAATGTTGATGACTTGAGGGATCATATCTTGATAGAAGCCCATAGTTCTTGATATTCCATTAATCCGAGAGCCACGAAGATATACCGTGATTTGCAGGAGATCTATTGGTGGAATGGGATGAAGAAGGATATTGTGGAATTTGTGGCTAAATGTCCTAATTACCAACAAGTGAAAGTGGAGCATTAGAAATCACGAGGTTTGTCCCAAGACATTAGTATTCCTACTTGGAAGTGAGAATATTTGAATATGGACTTCATAGTAAGGTTGGCACGTACTCGGCGACAATATGATTCAATTTAGGTTATAGTAGATCAAATGAAGAAATTGGCTCATTTCATTCCCATCAAGATTTTTATACGGTGGAAGAATATGCCAAGTTATATTAGAGGGAAATGGTCAGGTTGCATGGAGTGCCCTTGTCCATTATCTTCGATCGAGGTACACAATTCACTTCACAGTTTTGGAATTCTTTCCAAAAGGGCCTTGGTACTCGTGTTAAGCTTAGCACGGCCTTTCATCCCCAAACCGATGGGCAAGCAGAACGTACTATCCAAACTTTTGAAGATATGTTGAGAGGTTGTGTGATTGACTTCAAGGGTAATTGGGATGATCATTTGCCTTTGATTGAATTTTCCTATAACAATAGTTATCACTCAAGTATTGGTATGGCTTCATTTGAGGCATTGTATGGTAGGGGGTGTAGATCTCGTATAGGCTGGTTTGAGTTGGGTGACGTTTCCCAAATATGTCCTGAATTGGTACATGAGGCTATAGATAAAGTTCAACTTATTAGAGAAAGGTTGAGAACAACCCAAAGTCGACAAAAGTCATATGCTGATGTTAGAAAAAGAGATCTTGAATTAATGTTCATGCTTGGATTTACTTGAAAATCTCACCCATGAAGGGTGTAATGAGGATTGGTAAGAAATTGAAGCTTAGTCCCCATTTTGATGGCCTATATCAGATTTTGAGACATGTTGGTAAGGTTACTTATGAACTTGAATTGCCTAATGAGTTGGCATCGGTGCATCTGGTTTTCCATGTGTCTATGTTAAAGAAATGTATCGGTGATCCGACATCTATAGTTCCCTTAGAAGGTTTGGGAGTTAAGGAGAATCTTTCTTATGAAAAAGTTTCGGTTGAGATTTTAGATCGGCAAATAAAGAAATTGAGGAACAAAGAATTTTCTTCCGTGAAAGTGTTGTGGAGGAATCATTTAGTTGAGGGTGCTACTTGGGAGGCCGAGGCCGATATGATGTCCCGATATCCTCATATTTTTCCTTCTACTCCTATTCTAGCTTGAGGTATTTAGTTCCTCATTATTTACTCTTTTGGTGTCATGTGTTTTAGATATTCCCATGATTTCCTTATTATGCATGTTCATGAAAAGCTTAAATTTTGAGAAAATGAGTCGACTTGATTGATTTCGACATGTTTATGTGCATTTGAGTATGAATTGCATATAGACTATATGATATGATGTTTTGAATATGTTTTAGCTTGTAGTTGATGTTTCATCCTCGGATGTGTGCATTTTTGTGATTGCATGCATGATGGGCTGCTGGTTTTGAGTCTTTTCTTTCATAAGATGATTAGAATCCCATTCGAGGACGAATGTTCCCAAGGGGGAGTTAATGTAACACCTTGGAAATCTAGTAGACCAAGCAAGGGGCTAAGTGACAAGTCACAAGCTAAGGTTTTGAACATGGTCACCCTTCACGAAGGCCCAAACGAATCGTGAAGGGCACCACGAGGCGTGGTGTTGCCCGTGGTGGCTCACAAAGCTAAGCAAATGGGGGGTTTCCCTCCCACAAGCACCTAGACGGCTCGTGGTGGGCACCACTGAGCGTGATGATGCCCGTGAAGAGGGAGTCAGTAGCCCCTCTGAGGCAGACCCTCCACACGAGCCATTTGACGGCTCGTGAAGGCCTAGACGGGCCGTGGGAAGGGTCGTGGTGAAGGGGGACCTTTAGGGGAGGTTTTCCAAGAAACTGGTCAAGGACCACGGCTGCCATTATGTGCCGTGAAGTCCTTGACGGCTCGTGTGGGCCGCCATCAAGAGGTTGCGTCAGTTTTAAGTTAAGGGGCAGTTGGGTCTTTTTCAGATTTCTTTAAAACAATACTATGTCGTTTTACCCATGCCTAGGACCCCTATATAGGTGATTTTAACGCCAAATCCAACCCATTCAAGTCATTTTTCTAAAATTCTAAAAGAAGACCAAAGTTCTTCCTCTCCAAAATATTTCTCTCTCTAGAAATATGAAGAAAAAGAAGCGTTGAAGCTAGGTCTCAAGGTCAAGTCTCCATTCTCCAATTTTTTGTGGGCTTTGATATCAAGGTATTATAGCCTTTCATCCAAGGAATCCTTTCATCCATGGATCCCCTAAGTTCTCCAAATTGAAAATAGAAATTCCCCAAATTTAGTTAGGGTTTTCTTCTAAAGTTTTGGGTGAATGTTCATTCAATTGATTTAATTATGCATGAATTGAGGGGATTCTATGATTTTATGATGAAATTACATGTACCCATGCCTAACCCATGTTTTTAAGAAGAAATGGATTAAAATGGGTTTTAGTCTATGAAAGCAGAATTTACGGTTTTATGTGTATTCTTATAGGATCGATAAGATACAACATGAATTGCTTTGAGATTAAAGCATATGTTATGAGTTATGATAAGAATTGCTTTGAGAGTGAAGCTTATGTATTTCATTGTTAATTTGTGATGTGATTGTTGTGGAAGGGATTTTCCCACATGATTTCTTATGTATGAATGTGAAAGTCTTTCTCACATTGAATGATTTTAGGTTGAAAGGATTGCTCACCTAAAATAAAATCAAAGTTAAAAGACTATGAAATTGATGAGGCTAGAGGCGATTACCCATGACCTCTAAATGAGAAGGATATGAGGCGATTAGCTATATTCCTTAGAATAGAATAAGAGGCGATTACCCATATTCCTTGAAGTTGAACAACAGGCGACTACCCACATTCTTATAATGTAAGTTTGACACGAGATGACTACCCATGATCCTAAATGTGAATTGGACAAGGGGTGATTACCCATGATCCCAAAGTAAGAAGGATAAAAGGCGATTACCCATGATCCTTTATAGTGAGGCAAGAGGTGATTCCCTATGTCTTTAAAAATTAATCTATCATATGTAATAATGAATGATGAGCTTGGATTGTTACTTGAGTTTGCCTTCCATGATGAGTAAGACTAGAGGCGGTTACCCAAGTCTTGACTAAGGATGAATTGAGGTTACTTCAAGAAGTACTCCTCAGATGTTGAGATGATCTATTATGTGCATTTATTATGCTTTATGACTTATGTTGTTGAACATTTATGTTATGTTTATGCAAGTTATCATATTTAGTATATTCTTGTACTAACGCATACTCTTGCCTACATTTTTTATTTAAATGTAGGGTCCGGCGTTCCCGATTCTCATCCTCGTGGCTAGGATCTATAGTAGAGGCAAAGTTAAAGATTTGTGAGTCCTCATAGCATCCGAGGATTTGGCCACTACTTTTCTTATCTTCTTTTCATTTTAGTTTTGAACATTGATGTACGGGTTGTGTCCCGATATTCTATTGTATTAGATGGTTTTTGAGACAAGTGTATTAGAATTTCGCTTTGCAATATAAACTTTGATTGTGTTAAAAATGTTTAAAATCTTGTCGATTTCTATTATCTTGACTATGAAAGCTAAGTGGCTTGTAAAAGGCCTCTTGGGGTCTTGTACACCATGTTACATCTAGGGGGTACCCAGGGTCCTAACAGTGGTGCTTCACACGGTCCTTGAAGTGGACTGTGGAGGGAACATGTAAGCCTTATGTTTTGGGTCAACTTCAAACGGTCATATCTATTAGCACAAAATGTATTAGGTGGCCTATGACCTTTCAAATTAAAGATAATTTAGTCCTCTTTCCAATGCCACCAAGATTGCTAAAGTGCAAGCTCGGGGTAAAAAGTAACGCTCATTTCAGTAGAGACCTGTTAGGAAAGGCCATAACCCCGACCCAATTGACAGGCAGTCGTCCTAATGATGGACCATCAGTCCTATCGTGAATGGAACTTCGTCAGTTTAAGTCAGGATCGTTAATTCTAAAAATAGGAGAATAACTTTTTCACAAGTACCTCCACCGTCCACCACATCATCAGCATCGCTTTCCCAAGGATTAGTCAAGCAAGCTAATATGGCTCGAGACCACAGTGACCAACATACAAAGTTGGCAATATCTCTACCATCTCTTATTCATGAGCAATCAAGGAATCCATGAAGCCAGTGACTAAAAGGTTTAGTGGAATTCAAAAAAGGTTAATACCTTAGAAAGGGAAGTTATAGTGCTACAACAAGAAAGGACCCAAAACCATCATCCCCACCTCAAAAGATAGATATGAATATACCTACAACTGACCTGGACTTTGCAAAGACATCTGGTAGCCCATCAAATAATTAGTGGTTAGATGATTATGAGACCTCCAAATCGTATTCAAGGAAGATTAGAGCAATAGAGATTCCAAGAAATGAAGCTACCCTTTAAAGGAGTGCACCATCTTAATCCAAACTTAGGGGAGCTTACCCCTATTTCTACTACCATCACATCACGACCCTTCTAGATAGGTGGAAAGCGGTATCACCATCAAGCTAACTTGACCAGTCCGTCGACCCAATGGTTCCATCCTTGCACGAAGTTGTGATTGACCCTACTCATGC
This sequence comes from Solanum etuberosum, assembly GCA_029582245.1. Lineage (NCBI taxonomy): Eukaryota > Viridiplantae > Streptophyta > Magnoliopsida > Solanales > Solanaceae > Solanum > Solanum etuberosum. The sequence continues at coordinate 117,202 of JAJONR010000565.1, forward strand.
TCCACCTCATATGTAATACCAAAGGGGTGCCTTTATCTTTATCTTCTAGCACTGGGGACATTGATTGTTCTTTTAGTTGGGGGGGTACATGTTTTTATGTGATGGGATTTGATTCTGATCTTGTGTACAAATAAATTTTTATAATGGGCTGGATAAGGAGAGCATCTTTTAAATTATGCTCTTTCCGGGCTATTGGCTAGGTTGGTCTCACATTTTTCAATCTTTTACTACCATTTCTCGCTACATGTGATAAGTCCCCTTAATTAAACTTGTTCTCTCAATGAATCTATGAGCACCTGATTCAAATTTACCTTTGACAATAGAAGATAATTAAATAAACTCCAAGGGTTTTCTTCATATCACAGTTGTTTCCCAAAGAGCAAAATTATCTTTTATATGAGTTTTTATTTTGTGTGTCAAACCGAGTTGCTGTTTTTCTATGATAAATTGAGAGGCGTCTTTATCAAGGGAGAATTACAAGTTTTAGTTTCAGTATTATGTATAACTTTTCACAAGCGGAACCACCAAAAATCTTGTTGGCTAAGAAAGGTTTAAAATGTTTTATAAAATGAGATAAAAGTTTATCTTCAAAATTCCCTTGTCATGGCTCATACATTCTATGTCTGGATTGGTGATTTACAAGTGGGAGTTAAGTCACCCGTTCTAGTGTTTCAAAAGTCATCCAGCTTAATTCATTTAGAGACTAGCTTGAGACCTTGTTGGGTTGTAATGGATTCTAAGATGAGGTTTTGAATACTTCTTGTATATGCATTTTGTGTAGAACTTGACCCAAAATGTTATTCAAGGCGAAATTGTAGATTCACCATGGCTTTGAATATTAACATAGCCCCTCTTTGACTAGCTACTTTATATAAATTTTCCTTCCTTTGACATTGATCTTAGTCAACCCCATTGAACTTAAGCAATTTCTTTGGTCACCATGTTGCACAGCTTGACCTTTTGAATCCTCTACTTTGTCACCCTCATCTCCCTAATTTCTAATAATAAAATTGTAGGTAAAATGCCTATGTTTGAGGGAAAAGAAAAGAATAAAAATCCATTATAGGCAAAAGCTTAAGTTTGGGGGTGTGTGCACCAAGAAATAAAAGAGAATTAGATAAAGAGTCTTTAGAGCACAATAATTTTAATGCCTCAAAAGTTGAAAAAATAACTTGGAAATTGAAAAGTTTCAGAAGTTTCTAGTGTAGGTTTTCCACGAGGCTTCGTACGTGTCGTAGATGGTTCCATTGGTGGTGGACTGCCTCATGAATGACACTGGGAATTTTAGGGAAAAGTTTGTTAGTATTTACTAAGGTTTTTACGGGCAGTCAAGGGGTCCATGGACCATACACCCGCATGTGGATCACCCATCAGAGAACTGACAATTTTGAAGTTTCAGTAAGTGGTTCGTGATAGGCCAGTACGAACTATAGAAGGTTCTGTAGATTATACAACTAGGGCCTTAGGTATTTTGCCTAAGGATTTTTTGACAAGAGGGTGTACGGCCAGTGTGAGGATCCATGAGCCGTATATCGGATCGTGGTTGAGGAGTTCGAAAGTTAGAGTTTCTAGGGGATACACAAGATTAGAAGGTCAACAGACAATCAAAGGTTTGATGGTAAGTGGATAGGGGTCGTAGAATCTAACTATAGAACTCATGATTGATGCACTTTGATTTTACAGACGACTTTATGGACCATAGAAGGGTCCACGGTCCATGGATGGTGTCGTAAAGGGTATTTCAACAGTTTTATTTCAGGAGTATTTTTGTCTTTTCTTACTCTTTTAATTCCTATACTATGTCGTTTTAAGACTATAACTAGTTTTCCTAAGACCCTAACCACCCCATTCACTCTTATTCACTAAAAATCCCAAAGCTCCCTCAAGTCTTCTTTTCCAAGTTTCTCTCAAGGTGATTCAGGGGTTTCATCAAGCTTGAAGTCTCCTTTCCATATTCTAAGCTAGGGTTTTATCAAGGTATGTGGGGAATTTATGAATTGGTCCCTTTTCACTCTTCAAGTCACAAGAAGACCTAAAACTCAACTTTATTATTCTCACCCAAATCATGGGTTTCTATGAATTTCTTATGTGTTCAATCGAATATAGTTTTATTCATCATTATTGATCTTATTATGCATCATTTGATCATATTTCAATGTTTTCAACAATATTTACATAAACTCATGCTATGTAACTATTTTATGATTATGAACTAAGCTTTGATGATATGCATGCACTATGATATGATATATTTATGAATCAAGGATCCTTTCGAATAAAGTATCAATGAGTTTTATAAAAACTTAGGCTTTCGATTGAAGTGCCTTTTTACTTTGAAAATACTATAATGATTTATATGGTTTCAATTAGAGTGTCTCTTATGAATTTGTTATGAAATCTTTATTTTTAAAGGAGTTTTTCTTATGACTATGAGATTTTATGAATGATTTGGTATTACTATATTCTTACAATTTTAAATATTATGACTATGAATATGATTATGATTATGCTGGTTTTCCATTGGGAGTTCACTTAGCACCGAGTTGGACTAGCGGCTATTACTCATGACCCAAATCTACGTACCCCTCGTAGGTATGTCTTGATTAGACAATAGCTAGTGGATCCATCTAAGCTCATGATTATGGTTCTTAACTTGACAAGTAGGACACACTCTTTTTGGTGTGGAAGCAATACACTAAACTTCATGCGATTACTCACATGGTTTAAGTCGGTTAACAATAACTCCTACAAGGATTTATGACTTCCTCAAAGACTTATGTTATGATTATGGGATAAAAAAATATTTCATGATCTTGTACTATGCTATATGAAAGCATATGATCAGATTTATGTGATGTTTACTTGGTCATTGCATTAGCATATTTTAAGACTTATCATGTTATCATGTAATACTTATGCATCCTTCTCCATATTCAGTACCTTACGAGGACTAACTGCATACATCTCTTGTACCTATATTGCTTCATAATATAGGTTAGGATGCACATCACCTAGGCTGCGGTTACTATTGGATCCTACCAACTTGATCAGAGTCGGTGAGTCCTCATGGTTCGAAGGCATGTGTAACACCCCAAAATTTTCTAAGTTAAGATCTGAACCATTCTTCATTTGTGAATAAGATCGTACTAGGTGATTCTCAAATTGCCCATATATGTAAAGGTAAATTCTTTAGTGTGTGAATGATTTTGGATATCAATTAAGGTCACTAGAAACTCCTAGCATAAAGTAGAGTTGAAAGTTTCCTTATCGATTAAGTTTTGATGTAAGATTCTCTTTGGATCAACTTTAAATGAAAATATCTCTTAGAATATAAAGTGTTACATGGCCCATAACCTATCAAATTAAAGGTATTTGAATTTTCTTTCCAACACCACCAATTTTGCGTCAATCCAAGTTCCAAGTAAAAAGTTATGACCATTTTAGTATCTTGATACAGTGCAATGACGAATTAGCCGACGGAAAAACATAAAAAATGGTCATTTTTGTATTTTTACCTCTAATAAACCCTAAATAAATTTCTTAACTAATTAAGGACCCAAAACAATCAGATTTTCATCTCTTAATATTTCATTCTCTTCTCTCTCAAACCCTAAGGAAAAATCCTAAGGAAAAATCAAAGTAGAAAACTTCATTCAAAAACTTTTCAATCTTTTTCAATATTCTTCTTCAAAAGAAGTTTTTCTCCAAGAATTCCATTCTTTCCAACTAAAATTCCTCAATAAAATTATGAATCACTAATGAAAATCATAATTCTTGGCCATAGAGATTTCAAGAAACTAATTCAAGAATCTTAAGAAAGGTTTTCTTGATTGTTCTCCTTCAAGCTAAGATTTCAAGGCTTCTATTCAAGTTCTTTTTCAAGATTCTTCAAGAAACTTGTTCTATCAGGTATGTAAGACTACCATAGTGTTGTACTAGTTAATCCTCACGCTCCACCTCTTTTTTCAAATCATTAAAAGAGTAATCTAGGATTCTATCCCTAGAATTGATTATTCTTGAGATGAGTAGTATCATTGAGTTCAAAGTTCTTGAGTTCTTGAGTATTGAGTTTTTTGTATTGTTATTGAGTATCCTGAGTTGAGTTGAGTTGAGTATCCTTGAGTTGAGTCGAGTATTCTTGAGTTGAGTTGAGTATTCTGAGTTGAGTTGAGTATCCTTTAGTTGAGTATCATTGAGTTGAGTTGAGTATTTTTGAGTTGAGTTGACTATTCTTGAGTCGAGTTGAGTATTCTTGAGTTATATTGAGTTGAGACGAGGTGAGTATGTCTTCCTTATTTCAGTTCGAGCTTATACTTATGTTGCAGAATTCCCCTTACATGCTCGTATATTCCATGTACTGACGCCATTTAGCCTGAATCATTTCATGATGCCGATACATGTATTCAGGATCATCAACAGGCGTTTCGTTTGAGGTCATGTGATATTCCAGTCATCTTTGGTGAGCCTTCTTATATTCTAGAGGACTTCACCTTTACCTTACAGTTAGTAGTTTTGAGATGTTATGGGTCTTGTCCTGATATCCTTCTGTAATAGTAGAGGCTTCATAGATAGATAGAGTTGAGGCGTTTTCTGTATTTACTTTCTTTTGAGTATTGTACAGAATTTTTTAAAGGTTAAGTATATGAGTTCAATGAAATTTACTTTAGTTGTAATCTTATGTATGCTTCAGTTAGTCTTTCACTTGTAGTCAGCCAGGATGAGGGTTCACTTGGGGACCAACAATGGTTCTCGAGTGTCGGCCATATCTAGGTTGTAGACTCGGGTCGTGACAAACTTGGTCTCATAGGACAGAGTTCAACTGTCCTAGGCTGTCTATAAAGGCATGTCAGTAGGATCTTATTTATGGATGTGAGGATCCCACTTCTATAAATGAGAGACGATAGACATTTAAGAACAGTTTCCCTTTTTCATACTCTAATCGTGCAATATAGTTTTGTCATAAGGAACTTATTCAAACTCGTACGTTTCTCATATTCATTTAACTACCCCTCATACTCAAGGTAGTTGAAAAGCAAAGTCAGATCCTTATCGATGAGTTACTCTCAGCAAGAGTTTTGAGAAAGTCATGAGACTGCAGAAGGGCTTAAGAAAATCAAGTGAGTGAGCTTAAGTGTTGAAATTTGAAATAATGCACTCTTATTCATATGGATCATACGTTCAAGCTAAAAGTGAGATGTACTCTCTTCTTTAAACCTTGTTTCAGTTGAGACCCTTATAAGGAAGTGTGTTTTAGAGCTTGAGTAGTATTTGCACCCGAAAAGAGAGTAGGAGTTATGAGGTTATAAGCAGTAGTAGTAAAAGTTCCCAAAGTTAGAAGAATGAATACAGAGGTTGAGTAATCTAAGAGAGGGAGATAGTGATGAGGAAAATTATGTTATTGTATTCATGCACCTTGTAAGTTATTAATGAGGATTTTCCCCTTAAAAGGTAGACTAAGAAGTAATGTGTTTGTGTAGATTTCATGATAAAAGGTATAGTAAGAGTTACTAGTATGGATGAGTTAGAGTATACTTTATCCAGAAAAGAGTTTCTGTCAATGTAACATTGTGTTAGTAAAGGCCAAGTGTAGGTGTTGAATAAAAGAGCAGAGTATTCATGAGGTGATAGATCTAAGATAGGCTTATGATTTTGAAGGGGGGAACCCCATGATATTCAGAGGGTTATAGAAGTAATTTGGCAATGATGGGTAGTGAGTGGGTAAATAGTACTTAAGTATGAAAGGAAATGTGACGATAAATTGTAAGTATGAAAACTGAGAGATAAAGATTTCCTACTTGTCATGAGGTCTTAGTGAGCGAATGTTTCTTAATTTATATCTAGTAGTTGTAAGTTAGTATAGCAAGTGAGCAATCATATGGATATCCGGGTATAGTAACAAACATTAAGCTTGAATTTGAGATGAGCGTCGTGACCAAACGAATGGAACAATTAGAGTGATGATGTTAGTTTGAGATTTGATCTGGTAGGTTTGATACAAAGTAGGTGAGGAGTTAAGAGGTTAGTTACAATGAAGGTGAGTGGTACAAGTATGGGATTCTAACTCTGAGGTAAGAGTAGTGAAGTGTGGCTAAGTCATTAGAGGAACAAGATCATTAAGAGGTGTACTCGAGATTGTATGTAATCAGATGAGTTTCCAATTTAGTTAATAATTTTCCATGTGTTCCTAGATAGTATATTTGAGCTGTCAATGTAGAATAGGCTGATGTAAGCATTATTTTATTTGTTTCCCTAAAAGAGTTAGATGAAGCATCCTTATGAGCCAATGAGAAGAGGTTAAGAGAAGCATCTTAGAATAAGGTCTTAGAAGGAGTCCTAGTACCTGCTTTTGGAGCGTTTAGTAGCCATGAGGTAAGCCTTTCCCGAGTATTAGAGTAAAGGGAATGTAGACCGGTTTAGATATAATGGAATAGATCCATAGCTTTCAAGTGTCAGGTTTAGACCCAAGGGGGAGATGATAAGATGAGAAACTACGTCAAGTGTTGAGGAAGAGATAGTGATGTTTTCCGAATGAGTTTTAGAGCTACTTCAATCAATTCATACTCTAGCGTATTTCTCAAAGTTCAGTCATTACAACATCTTGTTGATGTTTCTAATATCAGAATTGTGTCTATGACCTATGCTCGTACACTTTAGAGAGAGTCACATCTATACTCAGTTTCTAGAATGAGGGGCAAAGACTTTAGCCCATTGATCTCAATCTTACTCCATAAAGTTATGGATATCAACCTCATGATATGAACCTATGCAATAAGCATTCATGTCTCGTAGTATGCCTAGTATTCACAAATTCATTGATTTACTCTTAATGGCTAGCAACATAATGTTACATCATTCATATTCGTACATCAGATTTGTCGAATGAATCGTGATTATGATTTTTTGCTCTAAGCTTTTTCAGTGTCCCCTTTTCAGTTGTGTTAATAATGGTGATGATGAGTAGAATTCCCAGAGAGAAGTGTGGTAATTGTTGCAAAACTTGAAAGCTATCAATCTATCGCTTAAGGCATAGTAGTTCTATTCATACTTTGTACCCAGACAACCTTGTTTCATGTCAAATAATTTCAGATAGAGTATGACTAAGTTCAAAACAATATCGTTCTTAACTTATGTGCTATAGACAGTTCCAAACTCTTAGTATGATACAGTTCTACCTATGTTAGTAGGCAAGTTGAGAAATCAGAAAGATGCTAAGAGTAACTCCTTTCCATTCTCGGTCCAACCATCATTCAAGGATCAATGATCCCAAGGGGGAGATATTGTAACACCCCAAAAATTTCTAAGTTAAGATCCAAACCATTCTTCATTTGTGAATAAGATCGTATCAGGTGATTCTAAAATTGCCCATATATGTAAATTCCTTAGTGTGTGAATTATTTTTGATATCAATTAAGGTCACTAGAAACTCCTAGCACAAAGTAGAGTTGAAAGTTTCCTTACCGATTAAGTTTTGATGTAAGACTGTCTTTGGATCATTCAAATGGCCATATCTCTTAGAATATAAAGAGTTACTGGCTCATAACCAATCAAATTAAAGGTATTTGAATCTTCTTACCAACTCCAGCAATTTTGCATCAATCCAAGTTCCAGGTAAAAAGTTATGACCATTTTAGTAACCTGATACAGTGCGATGACGAATTAGCTGACGAGAAAACATTAAAAATAGTCATTTTAGTCTTTTTACCTCTAAGAAAATCCTAAACGAATTTATTGACTAATTAAGGACCCAAAACAATCAGATTTTCATCTCTTAATACATCATTTTCTTCTCTCTAGAACCCTAAGGCAAAACCTCACGAAAAATTAAAGTAGAAGACTCCATTCAAGATTCATTCCATCGTTTTCAAGATTCTTCTTCAAGGTAAGTTTTTCTCCAAAAATTCCATTCTTTCCAACTCAAATTCCTCCATACACTTATTAATCACTAATGAAAATCATAATTTTTGACCATAGAGATTTCAAGAAAGGTTTTCTTGATTGTTCTCCTTCAAGCTAAGGTTTCAAGGCTTCTATTCAAGTTCTTTTTCAAGATTCTTCAAGAACCTTGTTCTTTCAGGTATGTAAGGCTATTATAGTGTTGTACTAGTTCGTCCTTACGCGCCACATCTACTTTCAAATAAGTAAAAGAGTAATCTAGAATTTTATCCCTAGAATTGAGTATTCTTGAGATGAGTAGTATCATTGAGTTCTAAGTTCTTGAGTTCTAAGTTCTGGAGTTCTTGAGTTTTGAGTATTGAGTTTTCTATATTGTTATTGAGTACCCTAAGTTGAGTTGATTATCCTGAGTTGAGTTGATTATCCTTAGTTGAGTTGATTATCCTGAGTTGAGTTGAGTTGAGTCGAGTATTCTTGAGTTGAGTTGAGTATCCTGAGTTGAGTTGAGTATCCTTGAGTTGAGTATTCTTGATTTGAGTTGAGTATCCTTGAGTTGAGTTGAGTATTCTTGAGTTGAATTGAGTATTATTGAGTCGAGTTGAGTATTCTTGAGTCATATTGAGTTGTGACGAGGTGAGTATGTCTTCCTTATTTCAGTTCGAGCTTATACTTATGTTGCAGAGTTCCCCTTACATGCTCGTACATTCTATGTACTGACGCCATTTGGCCTACATCGTTTCATGATGCAGATACATATATTCAGGATCATCAACGGGTGTTTCGTTGAGGTCATGTGATAATCCAGTCAACTTTGGTGAGCCTTCTTATTATCTGTAGGACTTCTCCTTTACCTTACAATTAGTAGTTTTGAGATGTCGTGGGTCTTGTCTCGATATCCTTCTGTAATAGTAGAGGCTTCATAGATAGACAAAGTTGAGTAGTTTTCTATATTTACTTCTTTTTTTAGTATTGTACAGACTTTTTTAAAGGTTTAGTATTTGAGTTCAATGAAATTTAATTCAGTTTTAAGCTTATGTATGCTTGAGTTAGTCTTTCGCTTATAGTCAGCCAGGATGAGGGTTGGCTTGGGGACCAACAATGGTTCTCGAGTGCCGACCACGTCTAGGGTGTAGACTCGGGTCGTGACAGCATGCCACATATGTTTCCTCTGTGACCTTTCAGACTTATTTCAGTTTCCAAATTGTTCAAGTGATCTAGGGCTTGTCCTAGTCACTCTTATTTAGTAGAGGCTTATTGTCAGAAATATTATGTTCCACATAATGGAAATATACTCGGATGCACTATTATGTTGAGATTACTATTTAAGGCTTCATTATCTCTTTATCATAGTTATATTGTTATCATAGTATCGTGCTATGTCATGTGGTTCATTTGAAGTCTCTCTGGATTCTATTCACCATGTCACATCGAGGGGGTGGTCTTGGGTCATGAAAATTATCTTCAATTGAAAAGTGATTAGTAAAATTATGAATGAAAGAGCAAAAATATTGCAAATACAAAATTTTGGTGCTAGCTTATGTTGTGCACATACCTCATAATAAAAAATAGGTGTTTGATAGATTGATTGATGTCACTAATTGGAGAAAAAAAGGTAAGAATAAGTCAATGATATTAGCGGTATGCTCAAAAAGGGACGTGACAACATTAGGAAGGTTTCTATGTCACTTTTACAAAATTATATCAAACCTTTGCTCGAGCCTAAGTTTAACCCACAAGTCCTTGGCGATTCTGAGCTTTGCTAATATACATTAGTAGAGATTTATATATACTAGGAAAGAATCTGGCTCCATGTGTGTATGCTCGAATTCCTTTGTGAGAGTGACTATATTTGCATGATTTATAAACCCTTTATTGGATATTCATTATTGTGAGTGGGTATTTTCTCTTGTGTGAGTGGAATGCATCATTCAAGTGACTGATGAGGTCTTTAATTCAATTGAGCTTCATGAATGAGATTAATTTGTTTGACTCCTTAGGCAAACCATAAAGGTTGATTCCATTGGTTGAAGATGCCTAGAGTTGTTCTTTACTAAAGTACTACCCCAGATTTGTTCTAGAAATGTGATTTCAAATGAGAATGGTTTCAAAAAAAAACCTTTGTCTTACGTTGATGGTGGAATCAATTGTGAGTTCTGTTTGTATATAGTGTCTTTTGTTTTGAGTCCTTAATTTTGATGTTTTTGAGTCATAGTGTGTAGCTATGCATATCCTATATTGGGTGTGGTTAAGCGTCAATCCTATTCTTTGTCAATGATTTTCTTGAGGACAACCAATAGATCAAGTCTGGGGTTTTGATGAGTTGGTATTTTACAAACTTATAAGACTTATTCATGAATGATTCATATGTTTAATTCTAATGACGGGTATTTTAGGCTCTTGTTAACTTATCTACAAACACTTCTTGTAAAATGAAGATTGAAGGATTTGGAACAAAAATTCACTGAACATATCAACGAGGAACCGACATACTGTAGGAGAGTATCGACGTTCTACCGGCTCAACACCACACAGAAAGGAAGAAACTATCTGAAGCACTAGCTCTTAACAATTGTGCATCGGTTTTTTGTAACTTCAAGCACATGTTCAAGTGTAATGTGACGCATTGAACCGGCGCCAAAATCAGAGTTGGACATTTCTGCATTGGCGTTCCGCCGATGTAATGAAAGTAAAATACGGAAGCTCGGTGGTAAAGTCATACTTGATGTTGAAAGTGCTTCCTTTGGATGGTTGCAAGGACAACTTTGGGTTATGTGTAATTATGTTCTTCCTAATTGGGGATATTCTAGAGAGATAACAATTATTTTAGTAGAGATAGAAAATAGATATTGTAGAAGCTCTTACTTGGTGAAGAAGAAAACTAAAACTTATTCTTTCCAAGCTTGGATTTGAAATTAGTCTCTAATGATCAATGGAATAGAGAAGTCCATTGTTGGTATATTCTCTATTTCTCAAATTATGAGTAGCTAAATCTATAGCTAGATGTGTGTAAATGATATGAGTGTAGATCTTAATGGGTAGTGATGAAAAAATTCTAAAATTAGTTGTTAGCATGGATCTAATGTTACCTTGAAGTTTTAATCTAAAAATTAATGGTTGAATTCTCTCACTCTATTTTTACTTTAGAAAGTAAAATAAGGTTGGGTAAGATTTTTATTAACGAGGACTTGCCAAATAAGTCATATGATTAGACCTAGGAATAGTTTAATCTAATTAAAATCTCATTTAAGGGTAGAGATCAAGATAGAGATAGTCTAACTCACTCAAGTAGTGTTTGGTATTTTTTTGCATGGTCTTGGGGTTCGGAAAACCCAAAATATGCATATTAGGTAGTTCAATAGAATGTTGAATATAGTATAGAACAAATGCTATCCATATATTCACTGATTTAGAATAGATTAATCATTACCTATTGGATTGAAATCCCATCGAAGTGCACACACGCCTTGTCGTCTCAAAGTTGATAAAACTCGTTTATGTTAATATCTTGGCGTTATTAGCCATATTGGAATCTAGTTTTGTGTTCTCAAATCCCCTCATGTTTATATTCTTGTTTTTGATTATATGGTGCTAGTTTGATTTGGATTAAAAATTTAATAGAGCGTTATCTTTTATATCAATCCTTGTGGTCAGACCCGGACTAATATAAAGTTGGGTATTATTTTTGCATTCGACTGCCTATACCTCAATTGGGAGGTATAATTGAGTGTTATAAAGCTGCAAGTCTTAATGGCTCAAGAATCTGAGTTGCCAAAAGTCGAGGTCACCGGAGAAGAAGATCGGTGTTGATGAGATAATGGAATATCATTTGAGAAAAAAATCATCGCATCTGCAAAGTACCGACAGATAAGATCAGTGCGATAGAGAAGTTTCTGAAGAAGAAGTTATGGGCAGCAGGATGAGTAAAGTTGAGAAACCCCTATTCCTCGATTTAGCAAAAGAAAAAGTGATGAGACAAAGATCTTTTTCCGATGAGATTCTGACTGTCAATTTGAATCACTAAGAAAGAGAGAAAGAAGAAAGAAGAAGACGTACTGGTCTGGTCTCAGGTGTGTGATGCGGCAGTGGTGGCCGATGAAAAGAGACGGAGGTGTAGAGTCAAGTGTAAGCCAAAAAGTAAATATTCTATATGCATCCTTTTAATCCTAATAGATAGTTACGTATAGCTTATTCATGAATGCCATGTAACAAGAACAGTACTAGTTTGGGATTTGACTTAACAAGTGTTACTAGAGGAAGGAATGTGCCCCAAATATTTTTCTCAAGGAAAGCAGTGACATTATTTTTCTATTTTAGTATTTTCTCCTTCTACTGCATAATTTTGACTCTGAAAGAGGCATTCCCATCAGCCATCATAATGTTCTCTAGCATTCTCCAAATCACTGATCATTTGAATAATCAAATTATTGCACTTGAAACCTAATTCTTTATCCCAATGAGGCATAAATTTTTTGTTTCCATCATCACTATCTCTTTCCACTCTTTGGTTTTCTCTCAAATTTTTTATTGCCTGTCACCCAAGAAAGTTGTAAGATGATGTGCTATTACTATCGTCCATCCTCTGGAATGAATGAAATCGTTTCACTTTAAAGTTCAGATTTATTGTAATGGTGTACGTAAATATAAGCTACATGACTCAAGTTCCTTTGTTTCATTGATAAAAGTTGCTATCGATAAGTTGTAATTGTGAGTCTTCAACATGAATGAGGCAGTAAACAAAATTGAGATATTTCTACTTCTTGAACTACCCTTCCACAACTTGACATCATTAGAATTTGCTAATACTTGCGGAATATATACACAAGTTGTTATATCCCAACCAAATAAATTATGATTAAAAGATTGTACTCCTAGCATGTAAAAAAACATAGTAAATGTTATCTTTACCCTAACCAAGGTAGATATATTAGAAAAATGTAATATATTTTTTATACTCTGATCAATACTAACCACACATACACCACTTTATTATTCCCATCACATGAATAAAATGTTTTTAAAAAAAAACTAAAAGGATGCCCGCTCTTATAGTACTACTAGTCCGAGGCACATGTGTTGCACATGAATCCCATCCTAAGTTGTGTGAAATTTTTATAAATATATATATATATATAATTGAAGAGAAATATAAAAGCTCAAACAAATAACTTCGATTATGCAATACTTATAATATATCGAGTATTCAATTTGATAAAAGTTTCTTTTGTTTAATATGTCATAACTCATAATTTAAATGTCAAGTGTGATTTCAAAATATTTCTTGTCTTAAATTTTTCATCTTCTTTTTAAGAAATTGTAGTCTCCACCTTTTCACATTTGTATACATATGAAGAAGTTGTCGAATGAGAGTAGTGTTTTGCAAAAGTTATATAGAAATTTGATCAATCTGTGTCTTTCTTAAGATGGTTAGTAGATGATTATTGTGCGATAACTTGCATAGTAATTGAAGAGAAAATATACAAGCTCAAATCAATGAATGGTGAGTCTATTCAATCAATATTATTATCATTACATGGTACATCATACTGAAATATTGCTATCAAATAAATTTCAAAAGTACACTCGAACAATTATAATTATGTAATTTTTTTAATATGTCAAGTATTTAACTTGACAATAGTATTTTTAATATGTCACAATAAATAATTTAAGTGTCGTTTATTGAATAACAATATTTCATGTCCTAAAAATTTTGCCTTCTTTCTAAAAAAAAAATGTAGCCTCTACCTTTTTACAATCACATAAAGATCAAGAAGTTATTGTCGAATGTGAATTGTGTTTTGTAAAAATGGCACATAAATTTGATGAACATATGCCTTTCTTATGATAGCTAAATCATCGTCAATTTTTTGGTGTACACCTAAAAAATAGTTTTTATTAGTGATAAACTAATAATTTCTAAAATATGTAATCGATGTTTATAAATCATAATTAATATAGGTATCTGTACCCTTGACCGAATTCAAAATTATTAGTTCTATCATCTGTGAATTTAACAAGAAAATATTAATTAAATTATGTAATTTGATTCCTAACCAAAATTACACAAACAAGAATATACACTTTCATGATACTCCAAGAAGTTAAAATTAAAAAGAATGTAATTTTACTTGATTTGATATTTGCATGACAAATTTCTATGTTACAAGAGGTGAAATAACTATGATACAAAAGTTTACCTACCCAAATAAGATGAACTTTTAACTAATCAGAAAACATATACGAATAAGTTGAATTAAAGACAATAATTTATAATGTTAATAGGAAATATAGAGAACATAAATAGAAGTAGAAAAGAGAGACACAAACACAAAATGAATATGAAAAAATGTCACATACACAAAGTTGGATTGATAATCTAGTAATTTGATGAATTGGAATAGTTGTCTTGTGATTTTTCACGATATATACAAAATATATAACATTTAGTAAATGAATATATATATTTTATTGAATTGATCAAAAGAATTTACTCCACATTGAATATACCAAGCAACTTTTCATATTCTCCATATGTTTATTACTATAAAGAGATGTTTTACTTTTTGCATTAGAAATCGGAAGATAAAACATTTACAGAAATTGAATACACATAACTCCATGTCTTTTGATTTATCTAGGTCATTCATTTACTATATTATTATTTATATTTATTAGAAGATAGACTTATTTTTTAGCAAAAAAAAAAAAAAAACTAACACAAATAGCAGTTAAATAATTGGAAAAATATTAATAGGAATTTTTCG